>CAXITZ010000283.1:0-28000 GCA_964034865.1 Eristalis intricaria | reverse complement strand
AAGTCCTAGATAGGTCTAATAAGGCAGATATGGCAGTTGGAGGATTACCTGACAAAACGCTCCAACACGACGATGCTAGCTATACAAAAGTAGCAAAAAATTCAGATGTCCTGAAATGCGCTCCAACGCATCGGATTCTGTTAATACACATACGAACACATCACCAAAGGTGTTTTTAAGTCCTAGATAGGTCTAATAAGGCAGATATGGCAGTTGGAGGATTACCTGACAAAACGCTCCAACACGACGATGCTAGCTATACAAAAGTAGCAAAAAATTCAGATGTCCTGAAATGCGCTCCAACGCATCGGATTCTGTTAATACACACACGAACACATCACCAAAGGTGTTTTTAAGTCCTAGATAGGTCTAATAAGGCAGATATGGCAGTTGGAGGATTACCTGACAAAACGCTCCAACACGACGATGCTAGCTATACAAAAGTAGCAAAAAATTCAGATGTCCTGAAATGCGCTCCAACGCATCGGATTCTGTTAATACACACACGAACACATCACCAAAGGTGTTTTTAAGTCCTAGATAGGTCTAATAAGGCAGATATGGCAGTTGGAGGATTACCTGACAAAACGCTCCAACACGACGATGCTAGCTATAGAAAAGTAGCAAAAAATTCAGATGTCCTGAAATGCGCTCCAACGCATCGGATTCTGTTAATACACACACGAACACATCACCAAAGGTGTTTTTAAGTCCTAGATAGGTCTAATAGGGCAGATATGGCAGTTGGAGGATTACCTGACAAAACGCTCCAACACGACGATGCTAGCTATACAAAAGTAGCAAAAAATTCAGATGTCCTGAAATGCGCTCCAACGCATTGGATTCTGTTAATACCCACACGAACACATCACCAAAGGTGTTTTTGAGTCCTAGATAGGTCTAATAAGGCAGATATGGCAGTTGGAGGATTACCTGACAAAACGCTCCAACACGACGATGCTAGCTATACAAAAGTAGCAAAAAATTCAGATGTCCTGAAATGCGCTCCAACGCATCGGATTCTGTTAATACACACTCGAACACATCACCAAAGGTGTTTTTAAGTCCTTGATAGGTCTAATAAGGCAGATATGGCAGTTGGAGGATTACCTGACAATTACCTGACAAAACGCTCCAACACGACTATGCTAGCTATACAAAAGTAGCAAAAAATTCAGATGTCCTGAAATGCGCTCCAACGCATCGGATTCTGTTTATACACACACGATAACATCACCAAAGGTGTTTTTAAGTCCTAGATAGGTCTAATAAGGCAGATATGGCAGTTGGAGGATTACCTGACAATTACCTGACAAAACGCTCCAACACGACTATGCTAGCTATACAAAAGTAGCAAAAAATTCAGATGTCCTGAAATGCGCTCCAACGCATCGGATTCTGTTAATACACACACGAACACATCACCAAAGGTGTTTTTAAGTCCTAGATAGGTCTAATAGGGCAGATATGGCAGTTGGAGGATTACCTGACAAAACGCTCCAACACGACGATGCTAGCTATACAAAAGTAGCAAAAAATTCAGATGTCCTGAAATGCGCTCCAACGCATCGGATTCTGTTAATACACACACGAACACATCACCAAAAGTGTTTTTAAGTCCTAGATAGGTCTTTTTTTTTTTTTTTTTTTATGGTTTGCGCCATGCGCCAATGGATGTGGAATCTTCTTCAAGATACTGGTAACCCGTGTTACCAGCATGAACGATTCACGGGATATTGTTCTCCTTTTTCCTCGCGCCTACGTCCTAAACCACACCTCTGCACACTTCTACCACTCTCCCCGCGGAACTGCCGTTAGGTATTACTTCGCGGGGCTGGTTAGCATATCACGCTATGTGAACTATATTTGCCAATTCGGCCTTTCTTTCTTTTTCCAGCCTTCTTAGCTCGATCTGCACCCTTGTAATAAAGGAACATGTCACTAGCCATTTGTCAGCTGACTCCATCATATGGCTAACTACGAGCTCGGGAGTTGGTAGACTTCCTCTCGCCACGGCAAAGCGTCTGCAATGGAATATTACGTGCTCTGCGTCTTCATCTTCGCGCGCGCATTCTGGACAAGTGGGTGAGCTGTCGTGACCGAATCTGTGGAGGTATTTTCGGTAACCCCCATGGCCCGACAAGAACTGCGTGAGGTGGTAGTTGCAGTTCCCGTGAGCTCTCGTTGTCCAGGCTTCTATTCTGGGTATCAATTTATGGGTCCATCTGCCTTTGGTTGTGGTGTCCCACCTGGTTTGCCACAGTGCCATTGATGTTGCCCTTTCTTCCTTTTTTAGACCTCTTGCGCTAGTCACCGAGTGATTTGCAGATCTCCGTAGGTAGATCCTTTGCATTTCGCTGGCGAGAATGTCGATCGGGACCATACCCGCAATGACGCAGGCTGCTTCGTACGAAATTGTTCGGAAACCGCTGATTGCTCTTATCACGCAGAGCCTGTATGGTGTCGAGAGCTTCCTTGCTGCATCCGTGTTCGCCAGGGCCCCCGCCCATACTGGTGCAGCATATAGGAGGATTGAGCTTACCACTGTGGAAAGCAGGATCCTTCTCTCGTATCCAGGTCCTCCGATGTTGGGCAGCATTCCTGAGAGCGCTGCCTGCATCCTTGCTGCCTTTTTGCTGCAGTACTCGACGTGCGTTTTGAAGTTAAGCCGGTTGTCGAGCATTACCCCTAGGTATTTCAGAGCCATCTTCGATCGAATTATCTGGGAACCAACCCGGAAGCTAGCGTATTCCACCGTCTTTCGACTGGTTATTAAGACAGCCTCAGTCTTGTGGTCAGCTAGTTCTAAGTCGGCGGATTCCATCCAATCCTTGATCCTGGCGATCGCTTCGTTTGTGGCTGCTTCCACCTCGTGGATATTTTTGGCTACTGTCACGACCGCGATGTCGTCGGCAAAACCGATCACCTTGACTCCGTCTGGTTGCGTGAGTCTCAGTACTCCGTCGTACATTAGGTTCCACAGGAGGGGTCCAAGGACTGAGCCCTGTGGAACGCCTACCGAGACTTCGTGGTATTTCATTCCATCGTCAGTCTGGTATCTAAGTTTCCTATTGGTGAAGTAGCTGACGATAATCTTCCTCAAGTACTGCGGTGTGCTCATCCTATTCAAGGCTCTCATGATGCAGGACCAGTTCGCTGAGTTAAACGCGTTTTTGATGTCCAGCGTAACTACGGCACAGTATTTTTTTGTACCGCCCCTCCATCTTGAACCCGTTATCGCTTCGCTTGCTGTGTCTACCACCTCTTTGATGGCGTCGATGGTGGAGCGCGATTTCCTGAAGCCGAACTGATGGTCGGACAAGGCTCCTCGCTCCTCCGCCACACCGATTAACCTGCCGTATATGATGCTCTCAAGGATCTTTCCCGTGGTGTCAAGCAGGCAGATTGGTCGGTACCCTGACGGTTCTCCTGGGGGCTTATTGCCTTTGGGTATCAGTACCAGGTTTTGGAGTTTCCAGCGATTTGGAAAGTTACCTTCTTCGAGGCACCTTTGCATCGCCGCTGTGAACAGTTCGGGCCTCTTCTCGACGGCCGCCTTGATGGCTTTATTAGGGATGCCGTCAGGGCCAGGTGCTTTTTTGTCGGCAATTTTCCTGCACGCAATCTGCAGCTCTTCAGCCGTGACTGGTGGGATTTGATCCGAACTAGCTCCTTGTGTAAGGACGAACATTGTAGGAGGTTTCCTGGGGAACAGGTGTTCCACTATTGTTTTGAGCATCAGTGGGCAGGTTAGTTGAGGCGTCCTACTGCCTTTCACTTTTTTCATTACCACTCTATATGCTCCTCCCCAGGGGTCTAGGTCTGCTTCCTTGCAAAGATTCTTGAAGTAATTTGCTTTGCTCTCCTTAATTGCCTTTTCCAGGTTGCGCCTTGCCAGCCTGAAGGCGGCCAATCGTTCCTGGAACTCCGGTCTACCTCTGGAACGCTGGGATCTACGACGGGCTTTAAGGCAGGTTGTCCTGAGATTCCTTATGCTGTCGTTCCACCAGTAGCATGGTTCTCCCCTTCCGCTAGTGGACCTCCTAGGCATCGCTGCGTCGCATGCTGTTGATAATGCTTGGATCAGATTACTCGACATGCTTTCCGCTGATGTGGTGTTGGCGGGGAAGTCAGAGCTTATCGTTTCTCCAAACACTTCTTCATCGAAAGTGGTGTCCTTCCACTTGGGCCCCGTTCGTTTTGGTCGCTGTCTGGGCTTCACACTATCAATCTTGAATACAACCGCCTGGTGGTCACTGTGCGTGTATTTCTCGCTGACTCGCCAATTTGTTTTGGGCAATAGAGAGTTGCTTGCGAACGTTATGTCAACTATGGAACTTCTGCCTGCTTTGCGGAAGGTTTGTGTTGAACCTTTGTTAACTAGGCCAATCTCCAACGATGCGAATGCTTCTAGGAGGGCAACCCCCCTTTTATTTGTGCATCTACTGCCCCATTCCGTAGCCCACGCGTTGAAGTCTCCGGCAATGATGACCGGATGCTTTCCTCGTGCGTCCGCTACTATATGATCTAAGAGACTCAGGTATTCTCTGTGTGGTAGACTTGGGGGAGCATAGCAGCTGTAAAAGTGGGTGCCATTTATCCGGGCGCACGCAACATATTCCGTTACTGTGCTAATGTTTTGGAAGGTGTGGTTTCCACAGATCCAAATTGCTGCTTTCTTGGATGTGTCATCTGTCCAGCTGCCGCCATCTAGGGATTTATACGGCTCGCTGATGATGGCAACATCCGCTTTTTCTTCTCTTGACATTTGTGCCAGAAGGTCTTGTGCGGCCGCACAGTGATTAAGGTTAATTTGTATAACCTTCATCATGTTTTATTGGTGAGGGCCCTCCTGAAAACCGGACACTTTGCACTGCCAGCTACATGTCCTGCGTTGTCGGGGTTGGTGCTCTTGCACCAGAAACACTTCGGCTCGTGAGAGCAGTTCTTAGCTATGTGGCCCTCTGTGCCACATCTTCTGCACATTTTGGAGCGGTCCTGCTCACTCTTGCACTGACGTGCTGTGTGCCCAAATCCTAGGCATCTAAAGCACTTGGTTAGCGCTGTGCGTTCCCGGATACGGCAGTTGATCCAGCCTATCCGTATCTTTCCCTCCTTCAGCAGTGAGTTTGCATTTTCTGCAGGTAATCCAATCATTGCGACTTGGGTGCCGCCATAGGCTTTGCGCAGACTTACTATGTCTGTTTCCTTCAGTTCGGTCAGCTGAGTCTGGGATACTATTGCCTCGCAGATATCCGCTTTGGTGGTTACCTCGTCTATATCCTTGATTTCGACGGTAACGCAGTGGGTCAGTGTTCTGACCTCTGCGTCTTTTCCCAGGGATTCTCCCATTATTCCCTTAAAATGGTCGGCCTTTATTCCCGCTCCTTTTAGCTGGAAGAGCAGGTCTCCTTTTTGTGTGCGGCGGATTTTTGTCACCGATTCGCCGAGGTTTCCAAGCTTGGGATCGTTCTTGACTTTCCGCAGTATATCCGCGTACGACAAGTCGCCCTTCGCTGCTACAACTATTGCGTCAGGTCTTGCTTTCTCCTTGGTTTTCCTCGGAATATCCTCTTTCCTCTGCGAATCCTTCGCAGAGTTCAGCTTTCTGTTGCTATCCGCGGGTTTCGCTTTCGGCTTTTTCGTTGTTTTTTGGGGATGGGCTTCCGCGTTCTCTCTTCCTTCGATCTTGCGCGAGGATTGCTCTTTGCGGGTGATATTTTTCCCCGTCGCTTCTGGCTGATTTTGCCTGCGTTTAGGGCTCGGGCTTTTCCCGTTCTGCTCCGGGCCTCGCTTGGTTTTTTCCGCAACTGCGGGTTTCATCCATGGGGATGTTTGGGAAGCGTTGTTCTTCCGTATCACTTCTTTGGCCTTGTCGTCGTGTGACTCGATAGCTGCCAGTTCATAGAGCGCCTTGATGCTCTCGATGGCGTCTCGCATTGGCTGGTGGATTGAGCGTCTCTTTCCGTCTTCCAGCATTTCAACCAGCGCTTTGATCTGTTCCCCTAGTTTGTGGAAGATAGATGGGTTGCTAGCTTCAGGTATGGGCTTTGCGCGTACTTGTTGGGGCACGCTATCCTCCTCGCTTGCTCGGGGCGTTGATATTTGCCCTACTGGTGATCTCTGCACCTTCGCGCTCCTTTGAAAAGCCGCGACAATCGTCCCTTCGCTTCCTCCGTTTCTGTTTAAGTTACTTGTTGTGTTCATGTTGTTTGGTCCCCACTCAAAGCCGTTATCAATGTTCGAATGTGTAGTCACCCGGGATCCCATGGTTGTCTATGCAAGCAGGGAGGCCATGCGAGGGTTGACACGCGCCCTTATGGGGTCGTGTGCCAGAGCCGGATCGGTGCTAACCAGGAATGTTACATCTGGACCTACACCACCAACTTAATGGCGACGCAACATTGAGCGTTCTTTGAGTCCTGCCAAGGTTTTAACGGGACGGGGGCGTGTGTAGCATTAGCCTGAGAGCCGTTTCAACCGGATTTCACTCCAGCTTACTCGGGTAACAGAATACTACCAACGTCAGCCCTTATAGCTTCCGAAATCCAAATCGATGTTTCCAGTATACCATAATTAAGACCTTACTGGGCTCGGTCTTAATGCCTGCGGCATTTGTGCCTGAGGCGGGATCGGATGTTGAAGCCACTCGCCTTCCTGGCTACGACTTTTATCTTCAGTCTGGACTTCTTTGGTCCAGATATGATGGGAGTTATACCGCCCCTACTCGGTCACCAGAGCCTCGTTAGTCTGAAGCAGGGTATACCACGTGCAGGTGAGGATGGTATTTTGTAAGTTGAATTACGCTTTATACCCCATAATGCAAATTGTTCCTGCACACTGTGGTGGCCATGAAACATTGCGCCACTTAGTGCAAATTGTACCTGGACACTATGGTGTCCGTAAAAACACTGCCCCACTAAGTGCAAATTGTTCCTTACCACTGTGGTGTCCAGAAATACATTATGCCCCATATTGCAAATTCCTTCTGCACACTGCAGTGATCATGAAACATTGCGCCACTTAGTGCAAATTGCTCCTGGACACTGTGGTGTCCGTAAAAACATTGCCCCACTTAGTGCAAATTGTTCCTGACCACTGTGGTATTCAGAGAAACGTTATGCCCCATAATGCAAATTGTTCCTGCACACTGCGGTGGCCATGAAACATTGCGCCACTTAGTGCAAATTGTTCCTGGACACTGTGGTGTCCGTAAAAACACTGCCGCACTATGTGCAAATTGTTCTTGACCACTGTGGTGTCCAGAAATACATTATGCCCCATAGCAAATTCCTTCTGCACACTGCAGTGATCATGAAACATTGCGCCACTTAGTGCAAATTGTTCCTGGACACTGTGGTGTCCATAAATACATTATGCCCCATATTGCAAATTCCTTCTGCAGACTGCAGTGACCATGAAACATCGCGCCACTTAGAGCAAATTGTTCCTGGACACTGTGGTGTTCGTAAGAACACTACGCAACTTAGTGCAAATTGTTCCCGACCACTGTGGTGTCCAGAAATACGTTATGCCCCATAGTACAAATTGTTTCTGCACACTGCAGTGACCATGAAACATCGCGCCACTTAGTGCAAATTGTTCCTGGACACTGTGGTGTCCGTAAAAACATTGCCCCACTTAGTGCAAATTGTTCCTGACCACCGTGGTGTCCAGAAATACACTGTGCCCATATTCCAAATTGGTTCTGCACAATGCAGTGACCATGAAACATCGCGCTACTTAGTGAAAACTGTTCCTGGACACTGTGGTGTCCTTAAAAACATTGCCCCACTTAGTGCAAATTGTTCCTGGACACTGTGGTGTCCTTAAAAACATTGCCCCACTTAGTGCAAATTGTTCTTGACCACTGTGGTGTCACGAAATACATTATCCCCCATAGTCCAAATTGTTTCTCGCAATGCAGTGACCATAAAACATCGCGCCACTAAGTGCAAATTGTTCCTGGACACTGTGGTGTTTGAAAAAAACTGCCCCACTTAGCGCGAATTGTTCCTGACCACTGTAGTGTTCAGAAATAAATTATGTTCCATAGTGCAAATTGTTTCTGCACACTGCAGTGACCATGAAACATTGCGCCACTTAGTGCAAATTG
The DNA here is from genome assembly GCA_964034865.1 of Eristalis intricaria. NCBI lineage: Eukaryota > Metazoa > Arthropoda > Insecta > Diptera > Syrphidae > Eristalis > Eristalis intricaria. Next base: position 19,884 of record CAXITZ010000283.1, on the reverse strand, counting down.
TTCCTGGACACTGTGGTGTCCAGAAATACATTATGCCCCATAGTGCAAATTGTTTCTGCACACTGCGGTGGCCATGAAACATTGCGCCACTTAGTGCAAATTGTTCTTGGACACTGTGGTGTCCGTAAAAACATTGCCCCACTTAGTGTGACCACTGTGGTGTCCAGAAATACATTATGCCCCATAGTGCAAATTGTTTCTGCACACTGCAGTGACCATGGAACATTGCGCCACTTAGTGCAAATTGTTCCTGGACACTGTGGTGTCCGTAAAAACATTGCCCCACTTAGTGCAAATTGTTCCTGACCACCGTGGTGTCCAGAAATACACAGTGCCCATATTCCAAATTGGTTCTGCACAATGCAGTGACCATGAAACATCGCGCTACTTAGTGAAAACTGTTCCTGGACACTGTGGTGTCCTTAAAAACATTGCCCCACTTAGTGCAAATTGTTCCTGGACACTGTGGTGTCCTTAAAAACATTGCCCCACTTAGTGCAAATTGTTCTTGACCACTGTGGTGTCACGAAATACATTATCCCCCATAGTCCAAATTGTTTCTCGCAATGCAGTGACCATAAAACATCGCGCCACTAAGTGCAAATTGTTCCTGGACACTGTGGTGTTTGAAAAAAACTGCCCCACTTAGCGCGAATTGTTCCTGACCACTGTAGTGTTCAGAAATAAATTATGTTCCATAGTGCAAATTGATTCTGCACACTGCAGTGACCATGAAACTTTGCGCCACTTAGTGCAAATTGTTCCTGGACACAATGGTGTCCGTAAAAACACTGCCCCACTAAGTGCCAATTGTTCCTCACCACTGTGGTGTCCAGAAATACATTATGCCCCATATTGCAAGTTCCTTCTGCACACTGCAGTGATCATGAAACTTTGCGCCACTTAGTGCAAATTGCTCCTGGACACTGTGGTGTCCGTAAAAATACTGCCCCATTAAGTGCAAATTGTTCCTGACCACTGTGGTGGTCAGAAATACAATATGCCCCATAGTGCAAATTGTTTGTGCACACTGCAGTGACCATGAAACATTGCGCCACTTAGTGCAAATTGTTCCTGGACACTGTGGTGTCCGTAAAAATACTGCCCCACTTAGTGCGAATTGGTCATAACCACTGTGGTGGTCAGAAATACATTATGACCCATAGTGCAAATTGTTTCTGCACACTGCTGTGACCATGAAACATCGCGCCACTTAGTGCAAATTGTTCCTGGACATTGTGGTGTTCGTAAAAACATTGCGCAACTTAGCGCAAATTGTTCCTGACCACTGTGGTGTTCAGACAAACCTTATGCCCCATAATGCAAATTGTTCCTGCGCACTGCAGTGACCATGAAACATTGCGCCACTTAGTGCAAATTGTGCCTGGACACTGTGGTGTCCGTAAAACCATTGCCTCACTCAGTGCAAATTGTTCCTGACCACTGTGGTGCCCAGAAATACATTATGGCCCATAGTGCAAATTGTTTCTGCACACTGCAGTGACCATGAAACATTGCGCCACTTAGTGAAAATTGTTCCTGGACACTGTGGTGTCCGTAAAAACACTGCCCCACTAAGTGCAAATTGTTTCTCACCACTGTGGTGTCCAGAAATACATTATGCCCCATAGTGCAAATTGTTCCTGCACACTGCGGTGGCCATGAAACATTGCGCCACTTAGTGCAAATTGTTTCTGCACACTGCAGTGTCCATGAAACATCGCGCCACTTAGTGCAAATTGTTCCTGGACACTGTGGTATCCGTAAAAACAATGCGGCACTTTGTGCAAATTGTTCCTGACCACTGTGGTGTTCGTAAAAACATTGCGCCACTTAGTACAAATTGTTCCTGACCACTGTGGTGTCCAGAAATACATTATGCCCCATAGTGAAAATTGTTTCTGCACAATGCAGTGACCATGAAACATCGCGCCACTTAGTGCAAATTGTTCCTGGACACTGTGGTGTCCGTAAAAACATTGCGGCACTTAGTGCAAATTGTTCCTGACCACTGTGGTGTTCGTAAAAACATTGCGCCACTTATACACATTGTTCCTGACCACTGTGGTGTCTAGAAATACATTATGCCCCATAGTCCAAATTGTTTCTGCACAATGCAGTGACCATGAAACATCGCACCACTTAGTGCAAATTGTTCCTGGACACTGTGGTGTCCATAAAAACATTGCGGCACTTAGTGCAAATTGTTCCTGACCACTGTGGTGTTCGTAAAAACATTGCGCCACTTAGTACAAATTGTTCCTGACCACTGTGGTGTTCAGAGAAACCTTATGCCCCATAATGCAAATTGTTCCTGCACACTGCGGTGGCAATGAAACATTTTGCCACTTAGTGCAAATTGTTCCTGGACACTGTGGTGTCCGTAAAAACACTGCCCCACTTAGTGCAAATTGTTCCTGACCACTTTGGTGTTCAGAGAAACTTTATGCCCCATAATGCAAATTGTTAATGCACACTTCGGTGGCCATGGAACATTGTGCTACTTAGTGCAAATTGTTCCTGGAAACTGTGGTGTCCGTAAAAACACTGCCCCACTAAGTGCAAATTGTTCCTCACCACTGTGGTGTCCAGAAATACATAATGCCCCATAGTGCAAATTGCTTCTGCACACTGCAGTGACCACGAAACATTGCGCCACTTAGTGCAAATTGTTTCTGCACACTGCAGTGTCCATGAAACATCGCGCCACTTAGTGCAAATTGTTCCTGGACACTGTGGTATCCGTAAAAACATTGCGGCACTTTGTTGTGCAAATTGTTCCTGACCACTGTGGTGTTCGTAAAAACATTGCGCCACTTAGTACAAATTGTTCCTGACCACTGTGGTGTCCAGAAATACATTATGCCCCATAGTGCAAATTGTTCCTGCACACTGCGGTGGCCATGAAACATTGCGCCACTTAGTGCAAATTGTTTCTGCACACTGCAGTGTCCATGAAACATCGCGCCACTTAGTGCAAATTGTTCCTGGACACTGTGGTATCCGTAAAAACATTGCGGCACTTTGTGCAAATTGTTCCTGACCACTGTGGTGTTCGTAAAAACATTGCGCCACTTAGTACAAATTGTTCCTGACCACTGTGGTGTCCAGAAATACATTATGCCCCATAGTGCAAATTGTTTCTGCACAATGCAGTGACCATGAAACATCGCGCCACTTAGTGCAAATTGTTCCTGGACACTGTGGTGTCCGTAAAAACATTGCGGCACTTAGTGCAAATTGTTCCTGACCACTGTGGTGTTCGTAAAAACATTGCGCCACTTAGTACACATTGTTCCTGACCACTGTGGTGTCCAGAAATACATTATGCCCCATAGTCCAAATTGTTTCTGCACAATGCAGTGACCATGAAACATCGCGCCACTTAGTGCAAATTGTTCCTGACCACTGCGGTGTTGAGAAAAACGTTATGCCCCATAGTGCAAATTGTTTCTGCACACTGCAGTGACCATGAAACATTGCGCCACTTAGTGCAAATTGTTCCTGGACACTGTGGTGTTCGTAAAAACATTGCGCCACTAAGTGCAAATTGTTCTTGACCACTGCGGTGTTGAGAAAAACGTTATGCCCCATAGTGCAAATTGTTTCTGCACACTGCAGTGACCATGAAACATAGCGCCACATAGTGCAAATTGTTCCTGGACACCGTGGTGTTCGTAAAAACATTGCGCCACTTAGTGCAAATTGTTCCTGACCACTGCGGTGTTGAGAAAAACGTTATGCCCCATAGTGCAAATTGTTTCTGCACACTGCAGTGACCATGAAACATTGCACCAATTAGTGCAAATTGTTCCTGGACACTGTGGTGTCCGTAAAAACATTGCGGCACTTAGTGCAAATTGTTCCTGACCACTGTGGTGTTCGTAAAAACATTGCGCCACTTAGTACACATTGTTCCTGACCACTGTGGTGTCCAGAAATACATTATGCCCCATAGTCCAAATTGTTTCTGCACAATGCAGTGACCATGAAACATCGCGCCACTTAGTGCAAATTGTTCCTGGACACTGTGGTGTCCATAAAAACATTGCGGCACTTAGTGCAAATTGTTCCTGACCACTGTGGTGTTCGTAAAAACATTGCGCCACTTAGTACAAATTGTTCCTGACCACTGTGGTGTTCAGAGAAACCTTATGCCCCATAATGCAAATTGTTCCTGCACACTGCGGTGGCAATGAAACATTTTGCCACTTAGTGCAAATTGTTCCTGGACACTGTGGTGTCCGTAAAAACACTGCCCCACTTAGTGCAAATTGTTCCTGACCACTTTGGTGTTCAGAGAAACTTTATGCCCCATAATGCAAATTGTTAATGCACACTTCGGTGGCCATGGAACATTGTGCTACTTAGTGCAAATTGTTCCTGGACACTGTGGTGTCCGTAAAAACACTGCCCCACTAAGTGCAAATTGTTCCTCACCACTGTGGTGTCCAGAAATACATAATGCCCCATAGTGCAAATTGCTTCTGCACAATGCAGTGACCATGAAACATCGCGCCACTTAGTGCAAATTGTTCCTGGACACTGTGGTGTCCATAAAAACATTGCGGCACTTAGTGCAAATTGTTCCTGACCACTGTGGTGTTCGTAAAAACATTGCGCCACTTAGTACAAATTGTTTCTGACCACTGTGGTGTTCAGAGAAACCTTATGCCCCATAATGCAAATTGTTCCTGCACACTGCGGTGGCAATGAAACATTTTGCCACTTAGTGCAAATTGTTCCTGGACACTGTGGTGTCCGTAAAAACACTGCCCCACTTAGTGCAAATTGTTCCTGACCACTTTGGTGTTCAGAGAAACTTTATGCCCCATAATGCAAATTGTTCCTGCACCCTGCGGTGGCCATGAAACATTGTGCCACTAGGTGCAATTTGTTCCTGGACACTGTGGTGTCCGTAAAAATACTTCCCCACTTAGTGCGAATTGTTCCTGACCACTGTGGTGTTCAGAAATATATTATGCCCCATAGTGCAAATTGTTTCTGCGACCTGCAGTGACCATGAAACTTTACGCCACTTAGTGCAAGTTGTTCCTGGAAACTGTGGTGTCCGTAAAAATACTGCCCCACTTTGTGCAAATTGTTCCTGACCACTGTGGTGTCCAGAAATACGTTATGCCCCATAGTGCAAATTGTTTCTGCACACTGCAGTGACCATGAAACATCGCGCCACTTAGAGCAAATTGTTCCTGGACACAGTGGAGTTCGTAAAAACACTACGCAACTTAGTGCAAATTGTTCCTGACCACCGTGGTGTCCAGAAATACGTTACGCCCCATAGTGCAAATTCCTTCTGCACACTGCAGTGATCATGAAACATTGCGCCACTTAGTGCAAATTGTTCCTGGACACTGTGGTGTCCGTAAAAACACTGCCCCACTAATTGCAAATTGTTCCTCTCCACTGTGGTGTCCATAAATACATTATGCCCCATATTGCAAATTCCTTCTGCACACTGCAGTGACCATGAAACATGGTGCCACTTAGTGCAATTTGTTCCTGGACACTGTGGTGTCCGTAAAAATACTGCCCCACTTAGTGCGAATTGTTCCTGACCACTGTGGTGCCCAGGAATACATTATACCCCATAGTGCAAATTGTTTCTGCACACTGCAGTGACCACGAAACATCGCGCCACTTAGAGCAAATTGTTCCTGGACACTGTGGTGTTCGTAAAAACATTACGCAACTTAGTGCAAATGGTTCCTGACCACTGTGGTGTTCAGAGAAACGTTATACCCCATAATGCAAATTGTTCCTGCACACTGCGGTGGCCATGAAACATTGCGCAACTTAGTGCAAATTGTTCCTGGACACTGTGGAGTTCGTAAAAACACTACGCAACTTAGTGCAAATTGTTCCTGACCACCGTGGTGTCCAGAAATACGTTACGCCCCATAGTGCAAATTCCTTCTGCACACTGCAGTGATCATGAAACATGGTGCCACTTAGTGCAATTTGTTCCTGGACACTGTGGTGTCCGTAAAAATACTGCCCCACTTAGTGCGAATTGTTCCTGACCACTGTGGTGTTCAGAAATATATTATGCCCCATAGTGCAAATTGTTTCTGCGACCTGCAGTGACCATGAAACTTTGCGCCACTTAGTGCAAATTGTTCCTGGACACTGTGGTGTCCGTAAAAACACTGCCCCACTTAGTGCAAATTGTTTCTGACCACCGTGGTGTCCAGAAATACGTTACGCCATATAGTGCAAATTGTTTCTGCACACTGCAGTGACCATGAAACATCGCGCCACTTAGAGCAAATTGTTCCTGGACACTGTGGTGTTCGTAAAAACACTACTCAACTTAGCGCAAATTGTTCCTGACCACTGTGGTGTTCAGAGAAACGTTATACCCCATAATGCAAATTGTTCCTGCACACTGTGGTGGCCATGAAACATTGCGCCACTTAGTGCAAATTGTTCCTGGACACTGTGGTGTTCGTAAAAACATTGCGCCACTTAGTACAAATTGTTCCTGACCACTGTGGTGTCCAGAAACACATTATGCCCCATAGTGCAAATTGTTCCTGCACACTGCGGTGGCCATGAAACATTGCGCCACTTAGTGCAAATTGTTTCTGCACACTGCAGTGTCCATGAAACATCGCGCCACTTAGTGCAAATTGTTCCTGGACACTGTGGTATCCGTAAAAACATTGCGGCACTTTGTGCAAATTGTTCCTGACCACTGTGGTGTTCGTAAAAACATTGCGCCACTTAGTACAAATTGTTCCTGACCACTGTGGTGTCCAGAAATACATTATGCCCCATAGTGCAAATTGTTTCTGCACAATGCAGTGACCATGAAACATCGCGCCACTTAGTGCAAATTGTTCCTGGACACTGTGGTGTCCGTAAAAACATTGCGGCACTTAGTGCAAATTGTTCCTGACCACTGTGGTGTTCGTAAAAACATTGCGCCACTTAGTACACATTGTTCCTGACCACTGTGGTGTCCAGAAATACATTATGCCCCATAGTCCAAATTGTTTCTGCACAATGCAGTGACCATGAAACATCGCGCCACTTAGTGCAAATTGTTCCTGACCACTGCGGTGTTGAGAAAAACGTTATGCCCCATAGTGCAAATTGTTTCTGCACACTGCAGTGACCATGAAACATTGCGCCACTTAGTGCAAATTGTTCCTGGACACTGTGGTGTTCGTAAAAACATTGCGCCACTAAGTGCAAATTGTTCTTGACCACTGCGGTGTTGAGAAAAACGTTATGCCCCATAGTGCAAATTGTTTCTGCACACTGCAGTGACCATGAAACATAGCGCCACATAGTGCAAATTGTTCCTGGACACCGTGGTGTTCGTAAAAACATTGCGCCACTTAGTGCAAATTGTTCCTGACCACTGCGGTGTTGAGAAAAACGTTATGCCCCATATTGCAAATTGTTTCTGCACACTGCAGTGACCATGAAACATTGCGCCAATTAGTGCAAATTGTTCCTGGACACTGTGGTGTCCGTAAAAACATTGCGGCACTTAGTGCAAATTGTTCCTGACCACTGTGGTGTTCGTAAAAACATTGCGCCACTTAGTACAAATTGTTCCTGACCACTGTGGTGTTCAGAGAAACCTTATGCCCCATAATGCAAATTGTTCCTGCACACTGCGGTGGCAATGAAACATTTTGCCACTTAGTGCAAATTGTTCCTGGACACTGTGGTGTCCGTAAAAACACTGCCCCACTTAGTGCAAATTGTTCCTGACCACTTTGGTGTTCAGAGAAACTTTATGCCCCATAATGCAAATTGTTAATGCACACTTCGGTGGCCATGGAACATTGTGCTACTTAGTGCAAATTGTTCCTGGACACTGTGGTGTCCGTAAAAACACTGCCCCACTAAGTGCAAATTGTTCCTCACCACTGTGGTGTCCAGAAATACATAATGCCCCATAGTGCAAATTGCTTCTGCACAATGCAGTGACCATGAAACATCGCGCCACTTAGTGCAAATTGTTCCTGGACACTGTGGTGTCCATAAAAACATTGCGGCACTTAGTGCAAATTGTTCCTGACCACTGTGGTGTTCGTAAAAACATTGCGCCACTTAGTACAAATTGTTCCTGACCACTGTGGTGTTCAGAGAAACCTTATGCCCCATAATGCAAATTGTTCCTGCACACTGCGGTGGCAATGAAACATTTTGCCACTTAGTGCAAATTGTTCCTGGACACTGTGGTGTCCGTAAAAACACTGCCCCACTTAGTGCAAATTGTTCCTGACCACTTTGGTGTTCAGAGAAACTTTATGCCCCATAATGCAAATTGTTCCTGCACCCTGCGGTGGCCATGAAACATTGTGCCACTAGGTGCAATTTGTTCCTGGACACTGTGGTGTCCGTAAAAATACTTCCCCACTTAGTGCGAATTGTTCCTGACCACTGTGGTGTTCAGAAATATATTATGCCCCATAGTGCAAATTGTTTCTGCGACCTGCAGTGACCATGAAACTTTACGCCACTTAGTGCAAGTTGTTCCTGGAAACTGTGGTGTCCGTAAAAATACTGCCCCACTTTGTGCAAATTGTTCCTGACCACTGTGGTGTCCAGAAATACGTTATGCCCCATAGTGCAAATTGTTTCTGCACACTGCAGTGACCATGAAACATCGCGCCACTTAGAGCAAATTGTTCCTGGACACAGTGGAGTTCGTAAAAACACTACGCAACTTAGTGCAAATTGTTCCTGACCACCGTGGTGTCCAGAAATACGTTACGCCCCATAGTGCAAATTCCTTCTGCACACTGCAGTGATCATGAAACATTGCGCCACTTAGTGCAAATTGTTCCTGGACACTGTGGTGTCCGTAAAAACACTGCCCCACTAATTGCAAATTGTTCCTCTCCACTGTGGTGTCCATAAATACATTATGCCCCATATTGCAAATTCCTTCTGCACACTGCAGTGACCATGAAACATGGTGCCACTTAGTGCAATTTGTTCCTGGACACTGTGGTGTCCGTAAAAATACTGCCCCACTTAGTGCGAATTGTTCCTGACCACTGTGGTGCCCAGGAATACATTATACCCCATAGTGCAAATTGTTTCTGCACACTGCAGTGACCACGAAACATCGCGCCACTTAGAGCAAATTGTTCCTGGACACTGTGGTGTTCGTAAAAACATTACGCAACTTAGTGCAAATGGTTCCTGACCACTGTGGTGTTCAGAGAAACGTTATACCCCATAATGCAAATTGTTCCTGCACACTGCGGTGGCCATGAAACATTGCGCAACTTAGTGCAAATTGTTCCTGGACACTGTGGAGTTCGTAAAAACACTACGCAACTTAGTGCAAATTGTTCCTGACCACCGTGGTGTCCAGAAATACGTTACGCCCCATAGTGCAAATTCCTTCTGCACACTGCAGTGATCATGAAACATGGTGCCACTTAGTGCAATTTGTTCCTGGACACTGTGGTGTCCGTAAAAATACTGCCCCACTTAGTGCGAATTGTTCCTGACCACTGTGGTGTTCAGAAATATATTATGCCCCATAGTGCAAATTGTTTCTGCGACCTGCAGTGACCATGAAACTTTGCGCCACTTAGTGCAAATTGTTCCTGGACACTGTGGTGTCCGTAAAAACACTGCCCCACTTAGTGCAAATTGTTTCTGACCACCGTGGTGTCCAGAAATACGTTACGCCATATAGTGCACATTGTTTCTGCACACTGCAGTGACCATGAAACATCGCGCCACTTAGAGCAAATTGTTCCTGGACACTGTGGTGTTCGTAAAAACACTACTCAACTTAGCGCAAATTGTTCCTGACCACTGTGGTGTTCAGAGAAACGTTATACCCCATAATGCAAATTGTTCCTGCACACTGTGGTGGCCATGAAACATTGCGCCACTTAGTGCAAATTGTTCCTGGACACTATGGTGTCCGTAAAAACATTGCCCCACTTAGTGTGACCACTGTGGTGTCCAGAAATACGTTACGCCCCATATTGCAAATTCCTTCTGCACACTGCAGTGATCATGAAACATCGCGCCACTTAGAGCAAATTGTTCCTGGACACTGTGGTGTTCGTAAAAACATTGCGCCACTTAGTGCAAATTGTTCCTGGACACTGTGGTGTCCCTAAAAACATTGCCCCACTTAGTGCAAATTGTTTCTGACCACCGTGGTGTCCAGAAATGCGTTACGCCATATAGTGCAAATTGTTTCTGCACACCGCAGTGACCAAGAAACATCGCGCCAATTAGAGCAAATTGTTCCTGGACACTGTGGTGTTCGTAAAAACACTACTCAACTTAGCGCAAATTGTTCCTGACCACTGTGGTGTTCAGAGAAACGTTATACCCCATAATGCAAATTGTTCCTGCACACTGTGGTGGCCATGAAACATTGCGCCACTTAGTGCAAATTGTTCCTGGACACTATGGTGTCCGTAAAAACACTGCTCCACTAAGTGCAAATTGTTCCTTACCACTGTGGTGTCCAGAAATACATTATGCCCCATATTGCAAATTCCTTCTGCACACTGCAGTGATCATGAAACATCGCGCCACTTAGAGCAAATTGTTCCTGGACACTGTGGTGTTCGTAAAAACATTGCGCCACTTAGTGCAAATTGTTCCTGACCACTGTGGTGTCCAGAAATACATTATGCCCATAGTGCAAATTGTTTCTGCACACTGCAGTGACCATGAAACATCGCGCCACTTAGAGCAAATTGTTCCTGGACACTGTGGTGTTCGTAAAAACACTACTCAACTTAGCGCAAATTGTTCCTGACCACTGTGGTATTCAGAGAAACGTTATGCCCCATAATGCAAATTGTTCCTGCACACTGCGGTGGCCATGAAATATTGCGCCACTTAGTGCAAATTATTCCTGGACACTGTGGTGTCCGTAAAAACACTACTCAACTTAGCGCAAATTGTTCCTGACCACTGTGGTATTCAGAGAAACGTTATGCCCCATAATGCAAATTGTTCCTGCACACTGCGGTGGCCATGAAACATTGCGCCACTTAGTGCAAATTATTCCTGGACACTGTGGTGTCCGTAAAAACACTGCCGCACTAAGTGCAAATTGTTCCTCACCACTGCGGTGTCCATAAATACATTGTGCCCCATATTGCACATTCCTTCTGCACACTGCAGTGACCATGAAACATCGCGCCACTTAGAGCAAATTGTTCCTGGACACTGTGGTGTTCGTAAAAACACTACTCAACTTAGCGCAAATTGTTCCTGACCACTGTGGTATTCAGAGAAACGTTATGCCCCATAATGCAAATTGTTCCTGCACACTGCGGTGGCCATGAAATATTGCGCCACTTAGTGCAAATTATTCCTGGACACTGTGGTGTCCGTAAAAACACTGCCGCACTAAGTGCAAATTGTTCCTCACCACTGCGGTGTCCATAAATACATTGTGCCCCATATTGCACATTCCTTCTGCACACTGCAGTGACCATGAAACATCGCGCCACTTAGAGCAAATTGTTCTTGGACACTGTGGTGTTCGTAAAAACACTACTCAACTTAGCGCAAATTGTTCCTGACCACTGTGGTATTCAGAGAAACGTTATGCCCCATAATGCAAATTGTTCCTGCACACTGCGGTGGCCATGAAATATTGCTCCACTTAGTGCAAATTATTCCTGGACACTGTGGTGTCCGTAAAAACACTGCCGCACTAAGTGCAAATTGTTCCTCACCACTGCGGTGTCCATAAATACATTGTGCCCCATATTGCACACTGCAGTGACCATGAAACATCGCGCCACTTAGAGCAAATTGTTCCTGGACACTGTGGTGTTCGTAAAAACATTGCGCCACTTAGTGCAAATTGCTCCTGGACACTGTGGTGTCCGTAAAAACATTGCCCCACTTAGTGCAAATTGTTCCTGACCACTGTGGTATTCAGAGAAACGTTATGCCCCATAATGCAAATTGTTCCTGCACACTGCGGTGGCCATGAAACATTGCGCCACTTAGTGCAAATTGTTCCTGGACACTGTGGTGTCCGTAAAAACACTGCCGCACTATGTGCAAATTGTTCTTGACCACTGTGGTGTCCAGAAATACATTATGCCCCATAGCAAATTCCTTCTGCACACTGCAGTGATCATGAAACATTGCGCCACTTAGTGCAAATTGTTCCTGGACACTGTGGTGTCCGTAAAAACACTGCCGCACTAAGTGCAAATTGTTCCTCACCACTGTGGTGTCCATAAATACATTATGCCCCATATTGCAAATTCCTTCTGCAGACTGCAGTGACCATGAAACATCGCGCCACTTAGAGCAAATTGTTCCTGGACACTGTGGTGTTCGTAAGAACACTACGCAACTTAGTGCAAATTGTTCCCGACCACTGTGGTGCTCAGAAAAACATTATGACCCATAGTGCAAATTTATCCTGCACACTGCGGTGGCCATGAAACATTGCGCCACTTAGTGCAAATTGTTCCTGGACACTGTGGTGTCCGTAAAAATACTGCCCCACTTAGTGCAAATTGTTGCTGACCACTGTGGTGTCCAGAAATACGTTATGCCCCATAGTACAAATTGTTTCTGCACACTGCAGTGACCATGAAACATCGCGCCACTTAGTGCAAATTGTTCCTGGACACTGTGGTGTCCGTAAAAACATTGCCCCACTTAGTGCAAATTGTTCCTGACCACCGTGGTGTCCAGAAATACACTGTGCCCATATTCCAAATTGGTTCTGCACAATGCAGTGACCATGAAACATCGCGCTACTTAGTGAAAACTGTTCCTGGACACTGTGGTGTCCTTAAAAACATTGCCCCACTTAGTGCAAATTGTTCCTGGACACTGTGGTGTCCTTAAAAACATTGCCCCACTTAGTGCAAATTGTTCTTGACCACTGTGGTGTCACGAAATACATTATCCCCCATAGTCCAAATTGTTTCTCGCAATGCAGTGACCATAAAACATCGCGCCACTAAGTGCAAATTGTTCCTGGACACTGTGGTGTTTGAAAAAAACTGCCCCACTTAGCGCGAATTGTTCCTGACCACTGTAGTGTTCAGAAATAAATTATGTTCCATAGTGCAAATTGTTTCTGCACACTGCAGTGACCATGAAACATTGCGCCACTTAGTGCAAATTGTTCCTGGACACTGTGGTGTCCAGAAATACATTATGCCCCATAGTGCAAATTGTTTCTGCACACTGCGGTGGCCATGAAACATTGCGCCACTTAGTGCAAATTGTTCTTGGACACTGTGGTGTCCGTAAAAACATTGCCCCACTTAGTGTGACCACTGTGGTGTCCAGAAATACATTATGCCCCATAGTGCAAATTGTTTCTGCACACTGCAGTGACCATGGAACATTGCGCCACTTAGTGCAAATTGTTCCTGGACACTGTGGTGTCCGTAAAAACATTGCCCCACTTAGTGCAAATTGTTCGTGACCAGAGTGGTGTCGAGAAATACATTATGCCCCATAGTGCAAATTGTTTCTGCACACTGCAGTGACCATGAAACAATGCGCCACTTAGTGCAAATTGTTCCTGGACACTGTGGTGTCCGTAAAAAACTGCCCCACTTAGTGCAAATTGTTCCTGAAATACATTATGTCCCATAGTGGAAATTGTTTCTGCACACTGCAGTGACCATGAAACATTGCGCCACTTAGTGCAAATTGTTCCTGGATACTGTGGTGTCCGTAAAATCATTGCCCCACTTAGTGCAAATTGTTCGTGACCACTGTGGTGTCCAGAAATACATTATGCCCCATATTGCAAATTGTTTCTGCACACTGCAGTGACCATGAAACATCGCGCCACTTAGTGCAAATTGTTCCTGGACACTGTGGTGTCCGTAAAAACATTGCCCCACTTAGTGCAAATTGTTCCTGACCACCGTGGTGTCCAGAAATACACAGTGCCCATATTCCAAATTGGTTCTGCACAATGCAGTGACCATGAAACATCGCGCTACTTAGTGAAAACTGTTCCTGGACACTGTGGTGTCCTTAAAAACATTGCCCCACTTAGTGCAAATTGTTCCTGGACACTGTGGTGTCCTTAAAAACATTGCCCCACTTAGTGCAAATTGTTCTTGACCACTGTGGTGTCACGAAATACATTATCCCCCATAGTCCAAATTGTTTCTCGCAATGCAGTGACCATAAAACATCGCGCCACTAAGTGCAAATTGTTCCTGGACACTGTGGTGTTTGAAAAAAACTGCCCCACTTAGCGCGAATTGTTCCTGACCACTGTAGTGTTCAGAAATAAATTATGTTCCATAGTGCAAATTGATTCTGCACACTGCAGTGACCATGAAACTTTGCGCCACTTAGTGCAAATTGTTCCTGGACACAATGGTGTCCGTAAAAACACTGCCCCACTAAGTGCCAATTGTTCCTCACCACTGTGGTGTCCAGAAATACATTATGCCCCATATTGCAAGTTCCTTCTGCACACTGCAGTGATCATGAAACTTTGCGCCACTTAGTGCAAATTGCTCCTGGACACTGTGGTGTCCGTAAAAATACTGCCCCATTAAGTGCAAATTGTTCCTGACCACTGTGGTGGTCAGAAATACAATATGCCCCATAGTGCAAATTGTTTGTGCACACTGCAGTGACCATGAAACATTGCGCCACTTAGTGCAAATTGTTCCTGGACACTGTGGTGTCCGTAAAAATACTGCCCCACTTAGTGCGAATTGGTCATAACCACTGTGGTGGTCAGAAATACATTATGACCCATAGTGCAAATTGTTTCTGCACACTGCTGTGTCCATGAAACATCGCGCCACTTAGTGCAAATTGTTCCTGGACACTGTGGTGTTCGTAAAAACATTGCGCAACTTAGCGCAAATTGTTCCTGACCACTGTGGTGTTCAGACAAACCTTATGCCCCATAATGCAAATTGTTCCTGCGCACTGCAGTGACCATGAAACATTGCGCCACTTAGTGCAAATTGTGCCTGGACACTGTGGTGTCCGTAAAACCATTGCCTCACTTAGTGCAAATTGTTCCTGACCACTGTGGTGTCCAGAAATACATTATGGCCCATAGTGCAAATTGTTTCTGCACACTGCAGTGACCATGAAACATTGCGCCACTTAGTGAAAATTGTTCCTGGACACTGTGGTGTCCGTAAAAACACTGCCCCACTAAGTGCAAATTGTTCCTCACCACTGTGGTGTCCAGAAATACATTATGCCCCATAGTGCAAATTGTTCCTGCACACTGCGGTGGCCATGAAACATTGCGCCACTTAGTGCAAATTGTTTCTGCACACTGCAGTGTCCATGAAACATCGCGCCACTTAGTGCAAATTGTTCCTGGACACTGTGGTATCCGTAAAAACAATGCGGCACTTTGTGCAAATTGTTCCTGACCACTGTGGTGTTCGTAAAAACATTGCGCCACTTAGTACAAATTGTTCCTGACCACTGTGGTGTCCAGAAATACATTATGCCCCATAGTGAAAATTGTTTCTGCACAATGCAGTGACCATGAAACATCGCGCCACTTAGTGCAAATTGTTCCTGGACACTGTGGTGTCCGTAAAAACATTGCGGCACTTAGTGCAAATTGTTCCTGACCACTGTGGTGTTCGTAAAAACATTGCGCCACTTATACACATTGTTCCTGACCACTGTGGTGTCCAGAAATACATTATGCCCCATAGTCCAAATTGTTTCTGCACAATGCAGTGACCATGAAACATCGCACCACTTAGTGCAAATTGTTCCTGGACACTGTGGTGTCCATAAAAACATTGCGGCACTTAGTGCAAATTGTTCCTGACCACTGTGGTGTTCGTAAAAACATTGCGCCACTTAGTACAAATTGTTCCTGACCACTGTGGTGTTCAGAGAAACCTTATGCCCCATAATGCAAATTGTTCCTGCACACTGCGGTGGCAATGAAACATTTTGCCACTTAGTGCAAATTGTTCCTGGGCACTGTGGTGTCCGTAAAAACACTGCCCCACTTAGTGCAAATTGTTCCTGACCACTTTGGTGTTCAGAGAAACTTTATGCCCCATAATGCAAATTGTTAATGCACACTTCGGTGGCCATGGAACATTGTGCTACTTAGTGCAAATTGTTCCTGGAAACTGTGGTGTCCGTAAAAACACTGCCCCACTAAGTGCAAATTGTTCCTCACCACTGTGGTGTCCAGAAATACATAATGCCCCATAGTGCAAATTGCTTCTGCACACTGCAGTGACCACGAAACATTGCGCCACTTAGTGCAAATTGTTTCTGCACACTGCAGTGTCCATGAAACATCGCGCCACTTAGTGCAAATTGTTCCTGGACACTGTGGTATCCGTAAAAACATTGCGGCACTTTGTGCAAATTGTTCCTGACCACTGTGGTGTTCGTAAAAACATTGCGCCACTTAGTACAAATTGTTCCTGACCACTGTGGTGTCCAGAAATACATTATGCCCCATAGTGCAAATTGTTCCTGCACACTGCGGTGGCCATGAAACATTGCGCCACTTAGTGCAAATTGTTTCTGCACACTGCAGTGTCCATGAAACATCGCGCCACTTAGTGCAAATTGTTCCTGGACACTGTGGTATCCGTAAAAACATTGCGGCACTTTGTGCAAATTGTTCCTGACCACTGTGGTGTTCGTAAAAACATTGCGCCACTTAGTACAAATTGTTCCTGACCACTGTGGTGTCCAGAAATACATTATGCCCCATAGTGCAAATTGTTTCTGCACAATGCAGTGACCATGAAACATCGCGCCACTTAGTGCAAATTGTTCCTGGACACTGTGGTGTCCGTAAAAACATTGCGGCACTTAGTGCAAATTGTTCCTGACCACGGTGGTGTTCGTAAAAACATTGCGCCACTTAGTACACATTGTTCCTGACCACTGTGGTGTCCAGAAATACATTATGCCCCATAGTCCAAATTGTTTCTGCACAATGCAGTGACCATGAAACATCGCGCCACTTAGTGCAAATTGTTCCTGACCACTGCGGTGTTGAGAAAAACGTTATGCCCCATAGTGCAAATTGTTTCTGCACACTGCAGTGACCATGAAACATTGCGCCACTTAGTGCAAATTGTTCCTGGACACTGTGGTGTTCGTAAAAACATTGCGCCACTAAGTGCAAATTGTTCTTGACCACTGCGGTGTTGAGAAAAACGTTATGCCCCATAGTGCAAATTGTTTCTGCACACTGCAGTGACCATGAAACATAGCGCCACATAGTGCAAATTGTTCCTGGACACCGTGGTGTTCGTAAAAACATTGCGCCACTTAGTGCAAATTGTTCCTGACCACTGCGGTGTTGAGAAAAACGTTATGCCCCATAGTGCAAATTGTTTCTGCACACTGCAGTGACCATGAAACATTGCGCCAATTAGTGCAAATTGTTCCTGGACACTGTGGTGTCCGTAAAAACATTGCGGCACTTAGTGCAAATTGTTCCTGACCACTGTGGTGTTCGTAAAAACATTGCGCCACTTAGTACACATTGTTCCTGACCACTGTGGTGTCCAGAAATACATTATGCCCCATAGTCCAAATTGTTTCTGCACAATGCAGTGACCATGAAACATCGCGCCACTTAGTGCAAATTGTTCCTGGACACTGTGGTGTCCATAAAAACATTGCGGCACTTAGTGCAAATTGTTCCTGACCACTGTGGTGTTCGTAAAAACATTGTTGTGTTCAGAGAAACCTTATGCCCCATAATGCAAATTGTTCCTGCACACTGCGGTGGCAATGAAACATTTTGCAACTTAGTGCAAATTGTTCCTGGACACTGTGGTGTCCGTAAAAACACTGCCCCACTTAGTGCAAATTGTTCCTGACCACTTTGGTGTTCAGAGAAACTTTATGCCCCATAATGCAAATTGTTAATGCACACTTCGGTGGCCATGGAACATTGTGCTACTTAGTGCAAATTGTTCCTGGACACTTTGGTGTCCGTAAAAACACTGCCCCACTAAGTGCAAATTGTTCCTCACCACTGTGGTGTCCAGAAATACATAATGCCCCATAGTGCAAATTGCTTCTGCACAATGCAGTGACCATGAAACATCGCGCCACTTAGTGCAAATTGTTCCTGGACACTGTGGTGTCCATAAAAACATTGCGGCACTTAGTGCAAATTGTTCCTGACCACTGTGGTGTTCGTAAAAACATTGCGCCACTTAGTACAAATTGTTCCTGACCACTGTGGTGTTCAGAGAAACCTTATGCCCCATAATGCAAATTGTTCCTGCACACTGCGGTGGCAATGAAACATTTTGCCACTTAGTGCAAATTGTTCCTGGACACTGTGGTGTCCGTAAAAACACTGCCCCACTTAGTGCAAATTGTTCCTGACCACTTTGGTGTTCAGAGAAACTTTATGCCCCATAATGCAAATTGTTCCTGCACCCTGCGGTGGCCATGAAACATTGTGCCACTAGGTGCAATTTGTTCCTGGACACTGTGGTGTCCGTAAAAACACTGCCCCACTTAGTGCAAATTGTTCCTGACCACTTTGGTGTTCAGAGAAACTTTATGCCCCATAATGCAAATTGTTCCTGCACCCTGCGGTGGCCATGAAACATTGTGCCACTTAGTGCAATTTGTTCCTGGACACTGTGGTGTCCGTAAAAATACTGCCCCACTTAGTGCGAATTGTTCCTGACCACTGTGGTGCCCAGGAATACATTATACCCCATAGTGCAAATTGTTTCTGCACACTGCAGTGACCACGAAACATCGCGCCACTTAGAGCAAATTGTTCCTGGACACTGTGGTGTTCGTAAAAACATTACGCAACTTAGTGCAAATGGTTCCTGACCACTGTGGTGTTCAGAGAAACGTTATACCCCATAATGCAAATTGTTTCTGCACACTGCGGTGGCCATGAAACATTGCGCAACTTAGTGCAAATTGTTCCTGGACACTGTGGAGTTCGTAAAAACACTACGCAACTTAGTGCAAATTGTTCCTGACCACCGTGGTGTCCAGAAATACGTTACGCCCCATAGTGCAAATTCCTTCTGCACACTGCAGTGATCATGAAACATGGTGCCACTTAGTGCAATTTGTTCCTGGACACTGTGGTGTCCGTAAAAATACTGCCCCACTTAGTGCGAATTGTTCCTGACCACTGTGGTGTTCAGAAATATATTATGCCCCATAGTGCAAATTGTTTCTGCGACCTGCAGTGACCATGAAACTTTGCGCCACTTAGTGCAAATTGTTCCTGGACACTGTGGTGTCCGTAAAAACACTGCCCCACTTAGTGCAAATTGTTTCTGACCACCGTGGTGTCCAGAAATACGTTACGCCATATAGTGCAAATTGTTTCTGCACACTGCAGTGACCATGAAACATCGCGCCACTTAGAGCAAATTGTTCCTGGACACTGTGGTGTTCGTAAAAACACTACTCAACTTAGCGCAAATTGTTCCTGACCACTGTGGTGTTCAGAGAAACGTTATACCCCATAATGCAAATTGTTCCTGCACACTGTGGTGGCCATGAAACATTGCGCCACTTAGTGCAAATTGTTCCTGGACACTATGGTGTCCGTAAAAACATTGCCCCACTTAGTGTGACCACTGTGGTGTCCAGAAATACGTTACGCCCCATATTGCAAATTCCTTCTGCACACTGCAGTGATCATGAAACATCGCGCCACTTAGAGCAAATTGTTCCTGGACACTGTGGTGTTCGTAAAAACATTGCGCCACTTAGTGCAAATTGTTCCTGGACACTGTGGTGTCCCTAAAAACATTGCCCCACTTAGTGCAAATTGTTTCTGACCACCGTGGTGTCCAGAAATGCGTTACGCCATATAGTGCAAATTGTTTCTGCACACCGCAGTGACCAAGAAACATCGCGCCAATTAGAGCAAATTGTTCC
>CAXITZ010000282.1:0-97495 GCA_964034865.1 Eristalis intricaria | reverse complement strand
TTAATACACACACGAACACATCACCAAAAGTGTTTTTAAGTCCTAGATAGGTCTAATAGGGCAGATATGGCAGTTGGAGGATTACCTGACCAAACGCTCCAACACGACGATGCTAGCTATACAAAAGTAGCAAAAAATTCAGATGTCCTTAAATGCGCTCCAACGCATCGGATTCTGTTAATACACACACGAACACATCACCAAAAGTGTTTTTAAGTCCTAGATAGGTCTAATAGGGCAGATATGGCAGTTGGAGGATTACCTGTTAATACACACACGAACACATCACCAAAAGTGTTTTTAAGTCCTAGATAGGTCTAATAGGGCAGATATGGCAGTTGGAGGATTACCTGACAAAACGCTCCAACACGACGATGCTAGGCTATACAAAAGTAGCAAAAAATTCAGATGTCCTGAAATGCGCTCCAACGCATCGGATTCTGTTAATACACACACGAACACATCACCAAAAGTGTTTTTAAGTCCTAGATAGGTCTAATAGGGCAGATATGGCAGTTGGAGGATTACCTGACAATTACCTGACCAAACGCTCCAACACGACGATGCTAGCTATACAAAAGTAGCAAAAAATTCAGATGTCCTGAAATGCGCTCCCACGCATCGGATTCTGTTAATACACACACGAACACATCACCAAAAGTGTTTTTAAGTCCTAGATAGGTCTAATAGGGCAGATATGGCAGTTGGAGGATTACCTGACAAAACGCTCCAACACGACGATGCTAGCTATACAAAAGTAGCAAAAAATTCAGATGTCCTGAAATGCGCTCCAACGCATCGGATTCTGTTAATACACACACAAACACATCACCAAAAGTGTTTTTAAGTCCTAGATAGGTCTAATAGGGCAGATATGGCAGTTGGAGGATTACCTGACAAAACGCTCCAACACGACGATGCTAGCTATACAAAAGTAGCAAAAAATTCAGATGTCCTGAAATGCGCTCCAACGCATCGGATTCTGTTAATACACACACAAACACATCACCAAAAGTGTTTTTAAGTCCTAGATAGGTCTAATAGGGCAGATATGGCAGTTGGAGGATTACCTGACAAAACGCTCCAACACGACGATCCTAGCTATACAAAAGTAGCAAAAAATTCAGATGTCCTGAAATGCGCTCCAACGCATCGGATTCTGTAAATACACACACGAACACATCACCAAAAGTGTTTTTAAGTCCTAGATAGGTCTAATAGGGCAGATATGGCAGTTGGAGGATTACCTGACAAAACGCTCCAACACGACGATGCTAGCTATACAAAAGTAGCAAAAAATTCAGATGTCCTGAAATGCGCTCCAACGCATCGGATTCTGTTAATACACACACAAACACATCACCAAAAGTGTTTTTAAGTCCTAGATAGGTCTAATAGGGCAGATATGGCAGTTGGAGGATTACCTGACAAAACGCTCCAACACGACGATCCTAGCTATACAAAAGTAGCAAAAAATTCAGATGTCCTGAAATGCGCTCCAACGCATCGGATTCTGTAAATACACACACGAACACATCACCAAAAGTGTTTTTAAGTCCTAGATAGGTCTAATAGGGCAGATATGGCAGTTGGAGGATTACCTGACCAAACGCTCGAACACGACGATGCTAGCTATACAAAAGTAGCAAAAAATTCAGATGTCCTGAAATGCGCTCCAACGCATCGGATTCTGTTAATACACACACGAACACATCACCAAAAGTGTTTCTAAGTCCTAGATAGGTCTAATAGGGCAGATATGGTAGGCAAACGCTCCAACACGACGATGCTAGCTATACAAAAGTAGCAAAAAATTCAGATGTCCTGAAATGCGCTCCCACGCATCGGATTCTGTTAATACACACGAACACATCACCAAAAGTGTTTTTAAGTCCTAGATAGGTCTAATAGGGCAGATATGGCAGTTGGAGGATTACCTGACCAAACGCTCCAACACGACAATACTAGCTATACAAAAGTAGCAAAAAATTCAGATGTCCTGAAATGCGCTAAAACGCATCGGATTCTGTTAATACACACAAGAACACATCACCAAAAGTGTTTTCAAGTCCTAGATAGGTCTAATAGGGCAGATATGGCAGTTGGAGGATTACCTGACCAAACGCTCCAACACGACGATGCTAGCTATACAAAAGTAGCAAAAAATTCAGATGTCCTGAAATGCGCTCCCACGCATCGGATTCTGTTAATACACACACGAACACATCACCAAAAGTGTTTTTAAGTCCTAGATAGGTCTGATAGGGCAGATATGGCAGTTGGAGGATTACCTGACAAAACGCTCCAACACGACGATGCTAGCTATACAAAAGTAGCAAAAAATTCAGATGTCCTGAAATGCGCTCCCACGCATCGGATTCTGTTAATACACACACGAACACATCACCAAAAGTGTTTTTAAGTCCTAGATAGGTCTAATAGGGCAGATATGGCAGTTGGAGGATTACCTGACAAAACGCTCCAACACGACGATGCTAGCTATACAAAAGTAGCAAAAAATTCAGATGTCCTGAAATGCGCTCCAACGCATCGGATTCTGTTAATACACACACGAACACATCACCAAAAGTGTTTTTAAGTCCTAGATAGGTCTAATAGGGCAGATATGGCAGTTGGAGGATTACCTGACAATTACCTGGCCAAACGCTCCAACACGACGATACTAGCTATACAAAAGTAGCAAAAAATTCAGATGTCCTGAAATGCGCTCCAACGAATCGGATTCTGTTAATACACACACGAACACATCACCAAAAGTGTTTTTAAGTCCTAGATAGGTCTAATAGGGCAGATATGGCAGTTGGAGGATTACCTGACAATTACCTGACCAAACGCTCCAACACGACGATGCTAGCTATACAAAAGTAGCAAAAAATTCAGATGTCCTGAAATGCGCTCCCACGCATCGGATTCTGTTAATACACACACGAACACATCACCAAAAGTGTTTTTAAGTCCTAGATAGGTCTAATAGGGCAGATATGGCAGTTGGAGGATTACCTGACAAAACGCTCCAACACGACGATGCTAGCTATACAAAAGTAGCAAAAAATTCAGATGTCCTGAAATGCGCTCCAACGCATCGGATTCTGTTAATACACACACGAACACATCACCAAAAGTGTTTTTAAGTCCTAGATAGGTCTAATAGGGCAGATATGGCAGTTGGAGGATTACCTGACAATTACCTGGCCAAACGCTCCAACACGACGATACTAGCTATACAAAAGTAGCAAAAAATTCAGATGTCCTGAAATGCGCTCCAACGAATCGGATTCTGTTAATACACACACGAACACATCACCAAAAGTGTATTTCAGTCCTAGATAGGTCTAATAGGGCAGATATGGCAGTTGGAGGATTACCTGACAATTACCTGACCAAACGCTCCAACACGACGATGCTAGCTATACAAAAGTAGCAAAAAATTCAGATGTCCTGAAATGCGCTCCCACGCATCGGATTCTGTTAATACACACACGAACACATCACCAAAAGTGTTTTTAAGTCCTAGATAGGTCTAATAGGGCAGATATGGCAGTTGGAGGATTACCTGACAAAACGCTCCAACACGACGATGCTAGCTATACAAAAGTAGCAAAAAATTCAGATGTATGCTAGGCTATACAAAAGTAGCAAAAAATTCAGATGTCCTGAAATGCGCTCCAACGCATCGGATTCTGTTAATACACACACGAACACATCACCAAAAGTGTTTTTAAGTCCTAGATAGGTCTAATAGGGCAGATATGGCAGTTGGAGGATTACCTGACAATTACCTGACCAAACGCTCCAACACGACGATGCTAGCTATACAAAAGTAGCAAAAAATTCAGATGTCCTGAAATGCGCTCCAACGCATCGGATTCTGTTAATACACACACGAACACATCACCAAAAGTGTTTTTAAGTCCTAGATAGGTCTAATAGGGCAGATATGGCAGTTGGAGGATTACCTGACAATTACCTGGCCAAACGCTCCAACACGACGATACTAGCTATACAAAAGTAGCAAAAAATTCAGATGTCCTGAAATGCGCTCCAACGAATCGGATTCTGTTAATACACACACGAACACATCACCAAAAGTGTATTTCAGTCCTAGATAGGTCTAATAGGGCAGATATGGCAGTTGGAGGATTACCTGACAATTACCTGACCAAACGCTCCAACACGACGATGCTAGCTATACAAAAGTAGCAAAAAATTCAGATGTCCTGAAATGCGCTCCCACGCATCGGATTCTGTTAATACACACACGAACACATCACCAAAAGTGTTTTTAAGTCCTAGATAGGTCTAATAGGGCAGATATGGCAGTTGGAGGATTACCTGACAAAACGCTCCAACACGACGATGCTAGCTATACAAAAGTAGCAAAAAATTCAGATGTCCTGAAATGCGCTCCAACGCATCGGATTTTGTTAATACACACACAAACACATCACCAAAAGTGTTTTTAAGTCCTAGATAGGTCTAATAGGGCAGATATGGCAGTTGGAGGATTACCTGTTAATACACACACGAACACATCACCAAAAGTGTTTTTAAGTCCTAGATAGGTCTAATAGGGCAGATATGGCAGTTGGAGGATTACCTGACAAAACGCTCCAACACGACGATGCTAGGCTATACAAAAGTAGCAAAAAATTCAGATGTCCTGAAATGCGCTCCAACGCATCGGATTCTGTTAATACACACACGAACACATCACCAAAAGTGTTTTTAAGTCCTAGATAGGTCTAATAGGGCAGATATGGCAGTTGGAGGATTACCTGACAATTACCTGACCAAACGCTCCAACACGACGATGCTAGCTATACAAAAGTAGCAAAAAATTCAGATGTCCTGAAATGCGCTCCCACGCATCGGATTCTGTTAATACACACACGAACACATCACCAAAAGTGTTTTTAAGTCCTAGATAGGTCTAATAGGGCAGATATGGCAGTTGGAGGATTACCTGACAAAACGCTCCAACACGACGATGCTAGCTATACAAAAGTAGCAAAAAATTCAGATGTCCTGAAATGCGCTCCAACGCATCGGATTCTGTTAATACACACACAAACACATCACCAAAAGTGTTTTTAAGTCCTAGATAGGTCTAATAGGGCAGATATGGCAGTTGGAGGATTACCTGACAATTACCTGACAAAACGCTCCAACACGACGATGCTAGCTATACAAAAGTAGCAAAAAATTCAGATGTCCTGAAATGCGCTCCAACGCATCGGATTCTGTTAATACACACACGAACACATCACCAAAAGTGTTTTTAAGTCCTAGATAGGTCTAATAGGGCAGATATGGCAGTTGGAGGATTACCTGACCAAACGCTCGAACACGACGATGCTAGCTATACAAAAGTAGCAAAAAATTCAGATGTCCTGAAATGCGCTCCAACGCATCGGATTCTGTTAATACACACACGAACACATCACCAAAAGTGTTTCTAAGTCCTAGATAGGTCTAATAGGGCAGATATGGTAGGCAAACGCTCCAACACGACGATGCTAGCTATACAAAAGTAGCAAAAAATTCAGATGTCCTGAAATGCGCTCCCACGCATCGGATTCTGTTAATACACACGAACACATCACCAAAAGTGTTTTTAAGTCCTAGATAGGTCTAATAGGGCAGATATGGCAGTTGGAGGATTACCTGACCAAACGCTCCAACACGACAATACTAGCTATACAAAAGTAGCAAAAAATTCAGATGTCCTGAAATGCGCTAAAACGCATCGGATTCTGTTAATACACACAAGAACACATCACCAAAAGTGTTTTCAAGTCCTAGATAGGTCTAATAGGGCAGATATGGCAGTTGGAGGATTACCTGACCAAACGCTCCAACACGACGATGCTAGCTATACAAAAGTAGCAAAAAATTCAGATGTCCTGAAATGCGCTCCCACGCATCGGATTCTGTTAATACACACACGAACACATCACCAAAAGTGTTTTTAAGTCCTAGATAGGTCTAATAGGGCAGATATGGCAGTTGGAGGATTACCTGACAAAACGCTCCAACACGACGATGCTAGCTATACAAAAGTAGCAAAAAATTCAGATGTCCTGAAATGCGCTCCCACGCATCGGATTCTGTTAATACACACACGAACACATCACCAAAAGTGTTTTTAAGTCCTAGATAGGTCTAATAGGGCAGATATGGCAGTTGGAGGATTACCTGACAAAACGCTCCAACACGACGATGCTAGCTATACAAAAGTAGCAAAAAATTCAGATGTCCTGAAATGCGCTCCAACGCATCGGATTCTGTTAATACACACACGAACACATCACCAAAAGTGTTTTTAAGTCCTAGATAGGTCTAATAGGGCAGATATGGCAGTTGGAGGATTACCTGACAATTACCTGGCCAAACGCTCCAACACGACGATACTAGCTATACAAAAGTAGCAAAAAATTCAGATGTCCTGAAATGCGCTCCAACGAATCGGATTCTGTTAATACACACACGAACACATCACCAAAAGTGTTTTTAAGTCCTAGATAGGTCTAATAGGGCAGATATGGCAGTTGGAGGATTACCTGACAATTACCTGACCAAACGCTCCAACACGACGATGCTAGCTATACAAAAGTAGCAAAAAATTCAGATGTCCTGAAATGCGCTCCCACGCATCGGATTCTGTTAATACACACACGAACACATCACCAAAAGTGTTTTTAAGTCCTAGATAGGTCTAATAGGGCAGATATGGCAGTTGGAGGATTACCTGACAAAACGCTCCAACACGACGATGCTAGCTATACAAAAGTAGCAAAAAATTCAGATGTCCTGAAATGCGCTCCAACGCATCGGATTCTGTTAATACACACACGAACACATCACCAAAAGTGTTTTTAAGTCCTAGATAGGTCTAATAGGGCAGATATGGCAGTTGGAGGATTACCTGACAATTACCTGGCCAAACGCTCCAACACGACGATACTAGCTATACAAAAGTAGCAAAAAATTCAGATGTCCTGAAATGCGCTCCAACGAATCGGATTCTGTTAATACACACACGAACACATCACCAAAAGTGTATTTAAGTCCTAGATAGGTCTAATAGGGCAGATATGGCAGTTGGAGGATTACCTGACAATTACCTGACCAAACGCTCCAACACGACGATGCTAGCTATACAAAAGTAGCAAAAAATTCAGATGTCCTGAAATGCGCTCCCACGCATCGGATTCTGTTAATACACACACGAACACATCACCAAAAGTGTTTTTAAGTCCTAGATAGGTCTAATAGGGCAGATATGGCAGTTGGAGGATTACCTGACAAAACGCTCCAACACGACGATGCTAGCTATACAAAAGTAGCAAAAAATTCAGATGTCCTGAAATGCGCTCCAACGCATCGGATTTTGTTAATACACACACAAACACATCACCAAAAGTGTTTTTAAGTCCTAGATAGGTCTAATAGGGCAGATATGGCAGTTGGAGGATTACCTGACCAAACGCTCCAACACGACGATGCTAGCTATACAAAAGTAGCAAAAAATTCAGATGTCCTTAAATGCGCTCCAACGCATCGGATTCTGTTAATACACACACGAACACATCACCAAAAGTGTTTTTAAGTCCTAGATAGGTCTAATAGGGCAGATATGGCAGTTGGAGGATTACCTGACAAAACGCTCCAACACGACGATGCTAGCTATACAAAAGTAGCAAAAAATTCAGATGTCCTGAAATGCGCTCCCACGCATCGGATTCTGTTAATACACACACGAACACATCACCAAAAGTGTTTTTAAGTCCTAGATAGGTCTAATAGGGCAGATATGGCAGTTGGAGGATTACCTGACCAAACGCTCCAACACGACGATGCTAGCTATACAAAAGTAGCAAAAAATTCAGATGTCCTGAAATGCGCTCCAACGCATCGGATTCTGTTAATACACACACGAACACATCACCAAAAGTGTTTTTAAGTCCTAGATAGGTCTAATAGGACAGATATGGCAGTTGGAGGATTACCTGACCAAACGCTCGAACACGACGATGCTAGCTATACAAAAGTAGCAAAAAATTCAGATGTCCTGAAATGCGCTCCAACGCATCGGATTCTGTTAATACACACACGAACACATCACCAAAAGTGTTTTTAAGTCCTAGATAGGTCTAATAGGGCAGATATGGCAGTTGGAGGATTACCTGACAATTACCTGACAAAACGCTCCAACACGACGATGCTAGCTATACAAAAGTAGCAAAAAATTCAGATGTCCTGAAATGCGCTCCAACGCATCGGATTCTGTTAATACACACACGAACACATCACCAAAAGTGTTTTTAAGTCCTAGATAGGTCTAATAGGGCAGATATGGCAGTTGGAGGATTACCTGACAAAACGCTCCAACACGACGATCCTAGCTATACAAAAGTAGCAAAAAATTCAGATGTCCTGAAATGCGCTCCAACGCATCGGATTCTGTTAATACACACACGAACACATCACCAAAAGTGTTTTTAAGTCCTAGATAGGTCTAATAGGGCAGATATGGCAGTTGGAGGATTACCTGACAATTACCTGACCAAACGCTCCAACACGACGATGCTAGCTATACAAAAGTAGCAAAAAATTCAGATGTCCTGAAATGCGCTCCAACGCATCGGATTCTGTTAATACACACACGAACACATCACCAAAAGTGTTTTTAAGTCCTAGATAGGTCTAATAGGGCAGATATGGCAGTTGGAGGATTACCTGACCAAACGCTCGAACACGACGATGCTAGCTATACAAAAGTAGCAAAAAATTCAGATGTCCTGAAATGCGCTCCAACGCATCGGATTCTGTTAATACACACACGAACACATCACCAAAAGTGTTTTTAAGTCCTAGATAGGTCTAATAGGGCAGATATGGCAGTTGGAGGATTACCTGACCAAACGCTCCAACACGACGATGCTAGCTATACAAAAGTAGCAAAAAATTCAGATGTCCTTAAATGCGCTCCAACGCATCGGATTCTGTTAATACACACACGAACACATCACCAAAAGTGTTTTTAAGTCCTAGATAGGTCTAATAGGGCAGATATGGCAGTTGGAGGATTACCTGTTAATACACACACGAACACATCACCAAAAGTGTTTTTAAGTCCTAGATAGGTCTAATAGGGCAGATATGGCAGTTGGAGGATTACCTGACAAAACGCTCCAACACGACGATGCTAGGCTATACAAAAGTAGCAAAAAATTCAGATGTCCTGAAATGCGCTCCAACGCATCGGATTCTGTTAATACACACACGAACACATCACCAAAAGTGTTTTTAAGTCCTAGATAGGTCTAATAGGGCAGATATGGCAGTTGGAGGATTACCTGACCAAACGCTCGAACACGACGATGCTAGCTATACAAAAGTAGCAAAAAATTCAGATGTCCTGAAATGCGCTCCAACGCATCGGATTCTGTTAATACACACACGAACACATCACCAAAAGTGTTTTTAAGTCCTAGATAGGTCTAATAGGGCAGATATGGCAGTTGGAGGATTACCTGACAAAACGCTCCAACACGACGATCCTAGCTATACAAAAGTAGCAAAAAATTCAGATGTCCTGAAATGCGCTCCAACGCATCGGATTCTGTTAATACACACACGAACACATCACCAAAAGTGTTTTTAAGTCCTAGATAGGTCTAATAGGGCAGATATGGCAGTTGGAGGATTACCTGACAATTACCTGACCAAACGCTCCAACACGACGATGCTAGCTATACAAAAGTAGCAAAAAATTCAGATGTCCTGAAATGCGCTCCAACGCATCGGATTCTGTTAATACACACACGAACACATCACCAAAAGTGTTTTTAAGCCCTAGATAGGTCTAATAGGGCAGATATGGCAGTTGGAGGATTACCTGACCAAACGCTCGAACACGACGATGCTAGCTATACAAAAGTAGCAAAAAATTCAGATGTCCTGAAATGCGCTCCAACGCATCGGATTCTGTTAATACACACACGAACACATCACCAAAAGTGTTTTTAAGTCCTAGATAGGTCTAACAGGGCAGATATGGCAGTTGGAGGATTACCTGACAATTACCTGACAAAACGCTCCAACACGACGATGCTAGCTATACAAAAGTAGCAAAAAATTCAGATGTCCTGAAATGCGCTCCAACGCATCGGATTCTGTTAATACACACACGAACACATCACCAAAAGTGTTTTTAAGTCCTAGATAGGTCTAATAGGGCAGATATGGCAGTTGGAGGATTACCTGTTAATACACACACGAACACATCACCAAAAGTGTTTTTAAGTCCTAGATAGGTCTAATAGGGCAGATATGGCAGTTGGAGGATTACCTGACAAAACGCTCCAACACGACGATGCTAGCTATACAAAAGTAGCAAAAAATTCAGATGTCCTGAAATGCGCTCCCACGCATCGGATTCTGTTAATACACACACGAACACATCACCAAAAGTGTTTTTAAGTCCTAGATAGGTCTAATAGGGCAGATATGGCAGTTGGAGGATTACCTGACAAAACGCTCCAACACGACGATGCTAGCTATACAAAAATAGCAAAAAATTCAGATGTCCTGAAATGCGCTCCCACGCATCGGATTCTGTTAATACACACACGAACACATCACCAAAAGTGTTTTTAAGTCCTAGATAGGTCTAATAGGGCAGATATGGCAGTTGGAGGATTACCTGACCAAACGCTCGAACACGACGATGCTAGCTATACAAAAGTAGCAAAAAATTCAGATGTCCTGAAATGCGCTCCAACGCATCGGATTCTGTTAATACACACACGAACACATCACCAAAAGTGTTTTTAAGTCCTAGATAGGTCTAATAGGGCAGATATGGCAGTTGGAGGATTACCTGACAATTACCTGACAAAACGCTCCAACACGACGATGCTAGCTATACAAAAGTAGCAAAAAATTCAGATGTCCTGAAATGCGCTCCAACGCATCGGATTCTGTTAATACACACACGAACACATCACCAAAAGTGTTTTTAAGTCCTAGATAGGTCTAATAGGGCAGATATGGCAGTTGGAGGATTACCTGACAAAACGCTCCAACACGACGATGCTAGCTATACAAAAATAGCAAAAAATTCAGATGTCCTGAAATGCGCTCCCACGCATCGGATTCTGTTAATACACACACGAACACATCACCAAAAGTGTTTTTAAGTCCTAGATAGGTCTAATAGGGCAGATATGGCAGTTGGAGGATTACCTGACCAAACGCTCGAACACGACGATGCTAGCTATACAAAAGTAGCAAAAAATTCAGATGTCCTGAAATGCGCTCCAACGCATCGGATTCTGTTAATACACACACGAACACATCACCAAAAGTGTTTTTAAGTCCTAGATAGGTCTAATAGGGCAGATATGGCAGTTGGAGGATTACCTGACAATTACCTGACAAAACGCTCCAACACGACGATGCTAGCTATACAAAAGTAGCAAAAAATTCAGATGTCCTGAAATGCGCTCCAACGCATCGGATTCTGTTAATACACACACGAACACATCACCAAAAATGTTTTTAAGTCCTAGATAGGTCTAATAGGGCAGATATGGCAGTTGGAGGATTACCTGACAAAACGCTCCAACACGACGATCCTAGCTATACAAAAGTAGCAAAAAATTCAGATGTCCTGAAATGCGCTCCAACGCATCGGATTCTGTTAATACACACACGAACACATCACCAAAAGTGTTTTTAAGTCCTAGATAGGTCTAATAGGGCAGATATGGCAGTTGGAGGATTACCTGACAATTACCTGACCAAACGCTCCAACACGACGATGCTAGCTATACAAAAGTAGCAAAAAATTCAGATGTCCTGAAATGCGCTCCAACGCATCGGATTCTGTTAATACACACACGAACACATCACCAAAAATGTTTTTAAGTCCTAGATAGGTCTAATAGGGCAGATATGGCAGTTGGAGGATTACCTGACAAAACGCTCCAACACGACGATCCTAGCTATACAAAAGTAGCAAAAAATTCAGATGTCCTGAAATGCGCTCCAACGCATCGGATTCTGTTAATACACACACGAACACATCACCAAAAGTGTTTTTAAGTCCTAGATAGGTCTAATAGGGCAGATATGGCAGTTGGAGGATTACCTGACCAAACGCTCGAACACGACGATGCTAGCTATACAAAAGTAGCAAAAAATTCAGATGTCCTGAAATGCGCTCCAACGCATCGGATTCTGTTAATACACACACGAACACATCACCAAAAGTGTTTTTAAGTCCTAGATAGGTCTAATAGGGCAGATATGGCAGTTGGAGGATTACCTGACCAAACGCTCCAACACGACGATGCTAGCTATACAAAAGTAGCAAAAAATTCAGATGTCCTTAAATGCGCTCCAACGCATCGGATTCTGTTAATACACACACGAACACATCACCAAAAGTGTTTTTAAGTCCTAGATAGGTCTAATAGGGCAGATATGGCAGTTGGAGGATTACCTGTTAATACACACACGAACACATCACCAAAAGTGTTTTTAAGTCCTAGATAGGTCTAATAGGGCAGATATGGCAGTTGGAGGATTACCTGACAAAACGCTCCAACACGACGATGCTAGGCTATACAAAAGTAGCAAAAAATTCAGATGTCCTGAAATGCGCTCCAACGCATCGGATTCTGTTAATACACACACGAACACATCACCAAAAGTGTTTTTAAGTCCTAGATAGGTCTAATAGGGCAGATATGGCAGTTGGAGGATTACCTGACCAAACGCTCGAACACGACGATGCTAGCTATACAAAAGTAGCAAAAAATTCAGATGTCCTGAAATGCGCTCCAACGCATCGGATTCTGTTAATACACACACGAACACATCACCAAAAG
The DNA here is from genome assembly GCA_964034865.1 of Eristalis intricaria. Taxonomy (NCBI): domain Eukaryota; kingdom Metazoa; phylum Arthropoda; class Insecta; order Diptera; family Syrphidae; genus Eristalis; species Eristalis intricaria. Next base: position 84,575 of record CAXITZ010000282.1, on the reverse strand, counting down.
TGTTTTTAAGTCCTAGATAGGTCTAATAGGGCAGATATGGCAGTTGGAGGATTACCTGACAAAACGCTCCAACACGACGATCCTAGCTATACAAAAGTAGCAAAAAATTCAGATGTCCTGAAATGCGCTCCAACGCATCGGATTCTGTTAATACACACACGAACACATCACCAAAAGTGTTTTTAAGTCCTAGATAGGTCTAATAGGGCAGATATGGCAGTTGGAGGATTACCTGACAATTACCTGACCAAACGCTCCAACACGACGATGCTAGCTATACAAAAGTAGCAAAAAATTCAGATGTCCTGAAATGCGCTCCAACGCATCGGATTCTGTTAATACACACACGAACACATCACCAAAAGTGTTTTTAAGCCCTAGATAGGTCTAATAGGGCAGATATGGCAGTTGGAGGATTACCTGACCAAACGCTCGAACACGACGATGCTAGCTATACAAAAGTAGCAAAAAATTCAGATGTCCTGAAATGCGCTCCAACGCATCGGATTCTGTTAATACACACACGAACACATCACCAAAAGTGTTTTTAAGTCCTAGATAGGTCTAACAGGGCAGATATGGCAGTTGGAGGATTACCTGACAATTACCTGACAAAACGCTCCAACACGACGATGCTAGCTATACAAAAGTAGCAAAAAATTCAGATGTCCTGAAATGCGCTCCCACGCATCGGATTCTGTTAATACACACACGAACACATCACCAAAAGTGTTTTTAAGTCCTAGATAGGTCTAATAGGGCAGATATGGCAGTTGGAGGATTACCTGTTAATACACACACGAACACATCACCAAAAGTGTTTTTAAGTCCTAGATAGGTCTAATAGGGCAGATATGGCAGTTGGAGGATTACCTGACAAAACGCTCCAACACGACGATGCTAGCTATACAAAAGTAGCAAAAAATTCAGATGTCCTGAAATGCGCTCCCACGCATCGGATTCTGTTAATACACACACGAACACATCACCAAAAGTGTTTTTAAGTCCTAGATAGGTCTAATAGGGCAGATATGGCAGTTGGAGGATTACCTGACAAAACGCTCCAACACGACGATGCTAGCTATACAAAAATAGCAAAAAATTCAGATGTCCTGAAATGCGCTCCCACGCATCGGATTCTGTTAATACACACACGAACACATCACCAAAAGTGTTTTTAAGTCCTAGATAGGTCTAATAGGGCAGATATGGCAGTTGGAGGATTACCTGACCAAACGCTCGAACACGACGATGCTAGCTATACAAAAGTAGCAAAAAATTCAGATGTCCTGAAATGCGCTCCAACGCATCGGATTCTGTTAATACACACACGAACACATCACCAAAAGTGTTTTTAAGTCCTAGATAGGTCTAATAGGGCAGATATGGCAGTTGGAGGATTACCTGACAATTACCTGACAAAACGCTCCAACACGACGATGCTAGCTATACAAAAGTAGCAAAAAATTCAGATGTCCTGAAATGCGCTCCAACGCATCGGATTCTGTTAATACACACACGAACACAGCACCAAAAGTGTTTTTAAGTCCTAGATAGGTCTAATAGGGCAGATATGGCAGTTGGAGGATTACCTGACCAAACGCTCGAACACGACGATGCTAGCTATACAAAAGTAGCAAAAAATTCAGATGTCCTGAAATGCGCTCCAACGCATCGGATTCTGTTAATACACACACGAACACATCACCAAAAGTGTTTTTAAGTCCTAGATAGGTCTAATAGGGCAGATATGGCAGTTGGAGGATTACCTGTTAATACACACACGAACACATCACCAAAAGTGTTTTTAAGTCCTAGATAGGTCTAATAGGGCAGATATGGCAGTTGGAGGATTACCTGACAAAACGCTCCAACACGACGATGCTAGCTATACAAAAGTAGCAAAAAATTCAGATGTCCTGAAATGCGCTCCCACGCATCGGATTCTGTTAATACACACACGAACACATCACCAAAAGTGTTTTTAAGTCCTAGATAGGTCTAATAGGGCAGATATGGCAGTTGGAGGATTACCTGACAAAACGCTCCAACACGACGATGCTAGCTATACAAAAATAGCAAAAAATTCAGATGTCCTGAAATGCGCTCCCACGCATCGGATTCTGTTAATACACACACGAACACATCACCAAAAGTGTTTTTAAGTCCTAGATAGGTCTAATAGGGCAGATATGGCAGTTGGAGGATTACCTGACCAAACGCTCGAACACGACGATGCTAGCTATACAAAAGTAGCAAAAAATTCAGATGTCCTGAAATGCGCTCCAACGCATCGGATTCTGTTAATACACACACGAACACATCACCAAAAGTGTTTTTAAGTCCTAGATAGGTCTAATAGGGCAGATATGGCAGTTGGAGGATTACCTGACAAAACGCTCCAACACGACGATGCTAGCTATACAAAAGTAGCAAAAAATTCAGATGTCCTGAAATGCGCTCCAACGCATCGGATTCTGTTAATACACACACGAACACAGCACCAAAAGTGTTTTTAAGTCCTAGATAGGTCTAATAGGGCAGATATGGCAGTTGGAGGATTACCTGACCAAACACTCCAACACGACGATGCTAGCTATACAAAAGTAGCAAAAAATTCAGATGTCCTGAAATGCGCTCCCACGCATCGGATTCTGTTAATACATACACGAACACATCACCAAAAGTGTTTTTAAGTCATAGATAGGTCTAATAGGGCAGATATGGCAGTTGGAGGATTACCTGACAAAACGCTCCAACACGACGATGCTAGCTATACAAAAGTAGCAAAAAATTCAGATGTCCTGAAATGCGCTCCAACGCATCGGATTCTGTTAATACACACACGAACACATCACCAAAAGTGTTTTTAAGTCCTAGATAGGTCTAATAGGGCAGATATGGCAGTTGGAGGATTACCTGACCAAACGCTCCAACACGACGATGCTAGCTATACAAAAGTAGCAAAAAATTCAGATGTCCTGAAATGCGCTCCAACGCATCGGATTCTGTTAATACACACACGAACACATCACCAAAAGTGTTCTTAAGTCCTAGATATGTCTAATAGGGCAGATATGGCAGTTGGAGGATTACCTGACAATTACCTGACAAAACGCTCCAACACGACGATGCTAGCTATACAAAAGTAGCAAAAAATTCAGATGTCCTGAAATGCGCTCCAACGCATCGGATTCTGTTAATACACACACGAACACATCACCAAAAGTGTTTTTAAGTCCTAGATAGCTCTAATAGGGCAGATATGGCAGTTGGAGGATTACCTGACCAAACGCTCGAACACGACGATGCTAGCTATACAAAAGTAGCAAAAAATTCAGATGTCCTGAAATGCGCTCCAACGCATCGGATTCTGTTAATACACACACGAACACATCACCAAAATTGTTTTTAAGTCCTAGATAGGTCTAATAGGGCAGATATGGCAGTTGGAGGATTACCTGACCAAACGCTCCAACACGACGATGCTAGCTATACAAAAGTAGCAAAAAATCAGATGTCCTGAAATGCGCTCCAACGCATCGGATTCTGTTAATACACACACGAACACATCACCAAAAGTGTTTTTAAGTCCTAGATAGGTCTAATAAGGCAGATATGGCAGTTGGAGGATTACCTGACAATTACCTGACCAAACGCTCCAACACGACGATGCTAGCTATACAAAAGTAGCAAAAAATTCAGATGTCCTGAAATGCGCTCCCACGCATCGGATTCTGTTAATACACACACGAACACATCACCAAAATTGTTTTTAAGTCCTAGATAGGTCTAATAGGGCAGATATGGCAGTTGGAGGATTACCTGACCAAACGCTCCAACACGACGATGCTAGCTATACAAAAGTAGCAAAAAATTCAGATGTCCTGAAATGCGCTCCCACGCATCGGATTCTGTTAATACACACACGAACACATCACCAAAAGTGTTTTTAAGTCCTAGATAGGTCTAATAGGGCAGATATGGCAGATGGAGGATTACCTGACCAAACGCTCCAACACGACGATGCTAGCTATACAAAAGTAGCAAAAAATTCAGATGTCCTGAAATGCGCTCCAACGCATCGGATTCTGTTAATACACACACGAACACATCACCAAAAGTGTTTTTAAGTCCTAGATAGGTCTAATAGGGCAGATATGGCAGTTGGAGGATTACCTGACAATTACCTGGCAAAACGCTCCAACACGACGATGCTAGCTATACAAAAGTAGCAAAAAATTCAGATGTCCTGAAATGCGCTCCAACGCATCGGATTCTGTTAATACACACACGAACACATCACCAAAAGTGTTTTTAAGTCCTAGATAGGTCTAATAGGGCAGATATGGCAGTTGGAGGATTACCTGACAATTACCTGACCAAACGCTCCAACACGACGATGCTAGCTATACAAAAGTAGCAAAAAATTCAGATGTCCTGAAATGCGCTCCCACGCATCGGATTCCGTTAATACACACACGAACACATCACCAACATTGTTTTTAAGTCCTAGATAGGTCTAATAGGGCAGATATGGCAGTTGGAGGATTACCTGACCAAACGCTCCAACACGACGATGCTAGCTATACAAAAGTAGCAAAAAATTCAGATGTCCTGAAATGCGCTCCAACGCATCGGATTCTGTTAATACACACACGAACATATCACCAAAAGTGTTTTTAAGTCCTAGATAGGTCTAATAGGGCAGATATGGCAGTTGGAGGATTACCTGACCAAACGCTCCAACACGACGATGCTAGCTATACAAAAGTAGCAAAAAATTCAGATGTCCTGAAATGCGCTCCAACGCATCGGATTCTGTTAATACACACACGAACACATCACCAAAAGTGTTTTTAAGTCCTAGATAGGTCTAATAGGGCAGATATGGCAGTTGGAGGATTACCTGACCAAACGCTCCAACACGACGATGCTAGCTATACAAAAGTAGCAAAAAATTCAGATGTCCTGAAATGCGCTCCAACGCATCGGATTCTGTTAATACACACACGAACACATCACCAAAAGTGTTTTTAAGTCCTAGATAGGTCTAATAGGGCAGATATGGCAGTTGGAGGATTACCTGACCAAACGCTCCAACACGACGATGCTATACAAAAGTAGCAAAAAATTCAGATGTCCTGAAATGCGCTCCAACGCATCGGATTCTGTTAATACACACACGAACACATCACCACAAGTGTTTTTAAGTCCTAGATAGGTCTAATAGGGCAGATATGGCAGTTGGAGGATTACCTGACAATTACCTGGCCAAACGCTCCAACACGACGATGCTAGCTATACAAAAGTAGCAAAAAATTCAGATGTCCTGAAATGCGCTCCCACGCATCGGATTCTGTTAAAACACACACGAACACATCACCAAAAGTGTTTTTAAGTCCTAGATAGGTCTAATAGGGCAGATATGGCAGTTGGAGGATTACCTGACAAAACGCTCCAACACGACGATGCTAGCTATACAAAAGTAGCAAAAAATGCAGATGTCCTGAAATGCGCTCCCACGCAACGGATTCTGTTAATACACACACGAACACATCACCAAAAGTGTTTTTAAGTCCTAGATAGGTCTAATAGGGCAGATGTGGCAGTTGGAGGATTACCTGACAATTACCTGACCAAACGCTCCAACACGACGATGCTAGCTATACAAAAGTAGCAAAAAATTCAGATGTCCTGAAATGCGCTCCAACGCATCGGATTCTGTTAATACACACACGAACACATCACCAAAAGTGTTTTTAAGTCCTAGATAGGTCTAATAGGGCAGATATGGCAGTTGGAGGATTACCTGACAAAACGCTCCAACACGACGATGCTAGCTATACAAAAGTAGCAAAAAATTCAGATGTCCTGAAATGCGCTCCAACGCATCGGATTCTGTTAATACACACACGAACACATCACCAAAAGTGTTTTTAAGTCCTAGATAGGTCTAATAGGGCAGATATGGCAGTTGGAGGATTACCTGACACATACCTGACCAAACGCTCCAACACGACGATGCTAGCTATACAAAAGTAGCAAAAAATTCAGATGTCCTGAAATGCGCTCCCACGCATCGGATTCTGTTAAAACACACACGAACACATCACCAAAAGTGTTTTTAAGTCCTAGATAGGTCTAATAGGGCAGATATGGCAGTTGGAGGATTACCTGACAAAACGCTCCAACACGACGATGCTAGCTATACAAAAGTAGCAAAAAATTCAGATGTCCTGAAATGCGCTCCCACGCATCGGATTCTGTTAATACACACACGAACACATCACCAAAAGTGTTTTTAAGTCCTAGATAGGTCTAATAGGGCAGATATGGCAGTTGGAGGATTACCTGACAAAACGCTCCAACACGACGATGCTAGCTATACAAAAGTAGCAAAAAATTCAGATGTCCTGAAATGCGCTCCCACGCATCGGATTCTGTTAATACACACACGAACACATCACCAAAAGTGTTTTTAAGTCCTAGATAGGTCTAATAGGGCAGATATGGCAGTTGGAGGATTACCTGACAAAACGCTCCAACACGACGATGCTAGCTATACAAAAGTAGCAAAAAATTCAGATGTCCTGAAATGCGCTCCAACGCATCGGATTCTGTTAATACACACACGAACACATCACCAAAAGTGTTTTTAAGTCCTAGATAGGTCTAATAGGGCAGATATGGCAGTTGGAGGATTACCTGACAAAACGCTCCAACACGACGATGCTAGCTATACAAAAGTAACAAAAAATTCAGATGTCCTGAAATGCGCTCCAACGCATCGGATTCTGTTAATACACACACGAACACATCACCAAAAGTGTTTTTAAGTCCTAGATAGGTCTAATAGGGCAGATATGGCAGTTGGAGGATTACCTGACAATTACCTGACCAAACGCTCCAACACGACGATGCTAGCTATACAAAAGTAGCAAAAAATTCAGATGTCCTGAAATGCGCTCCCATGCATCGGATTCTGTTAATACACACTCGAACACATCACCAAAAGTGTTTTTAAGTCCTAGATAGGTCTAATAGGGAAGATATGGCAGTTGGAGGATTACCTGACAATTACCTGACAAAACGCTCCAACACGACGATGCTAGCTATACAAAAGTAGCAAAAAATTCAGATGTCCTGAAATGCGCTCCAACGCATCGGATTCTGTTAATACACACACGAACACATCACCAAAAGTGTTTTTAAGTCCTAGATAGGTCTAATAGGGCAGATATGGCAGTTGGAGGATTACCTGACCAAACGCTCCAACACGACGATGCTAGCTATACAAAAGTAGCAAAAAATTCAGATGTCCTGAAATGCGCTCCCACGCATCGGATTCTGTTAATACACACACGAACACATCACCAAAAGTGTTTTTAAGTCCTAGATAGGTCTAATAGGGCAGATATGGCAGTTGGAGGATTACCTGACCAAACACTCCAACACGACGATGCTAGCTATACAAAAGTAGCAAAAAATTCAGATGTCCTGAAATGCGCTCCCACGCATCGGATTCTGTTAATACACACACGAACACATCACCAAAAGTGTTTTTAAGTCCTAGATAGGTCTAATAGGGCAGTTATGGCGGTTGGAGGATTACCTGACAATTACCTGACAAAACGCTCCAACACGACGATGCTAGCTATACAAAAGTAACAAAAAATTCAGATGTCCTGAAATGCGCTCCAACGCATCGGATTCTGTTAATACACACACGAACACATCACCAAAAGTGTTTTTAAGTCCTAGATAGGTCTAATAGGGCAGATATGGCAGTTGGAGGATTACCTGACAAAACGCTCCAACACGACGATGCTAGCTATACAAAAGTAGCAAAAAATGCAGATGTCCTGAAATGCGCTCCCACGCAACGGATTCTGTTAATACACACACGAACACATCACCAAAAGTGTTTTTAAGTCCTAGATAGGTCTAATAGGGCAGATGTGGCAGTTGGAGGATTACCTGACAATTACCTGACCAAACGCTCCAACACGACGATGCTAGCTATACAAAAGTAGCAAAAAATTCAGATGTCCTGAAATGCGCTCCAACGCATCGGATTCTGTTAATACACACACGAACACATCACCAAAAGTGTTTTTAAGTCCTAGATAGGTCTAATAGGGCAGATATGGCAGTTGGAGGATTACCTGACAAAACGCTCCAACACGACGATGCTAGCTATACAAAAGTAGCAAAAAATTCAGATGTCCTGAAATGCGCTCCAACGCATCGGATTCTGTTAATACACACACGAACACATCACCAAAGTGTCTTTAAGTCCTATATAGGTTTAATAGGGCAGATATGGCAGTTGGAGGATTACCTGACCAAACGCTCCAACACGACGATGCTAGCTATACAAAAGTAGCAAAAAATTCAGATGTCCTGAAATGCGCTCCCACGCATCGGATTCTGTTAAAACACACACGAACACATCACCAAAAGTGTTTTTAAGTCCTAGATAGGTCTAATAGGGCAGATATGGCAGTTGGAGGATTACCTGACAAAACGCTCCAACACGACGATGCTAGCTATACAAAAGTAGCAAAAAATTCAGATGTCCTGAAATGCGCTTCCACGCATCGGATTCTGTTAATACACACACGAACACATCACCAAAAGTGTTTTTAAGTCCTAGATAGGTCTAATAGGGCAGATATGGCAGTTGGAGGATTACCTGACACATACCTGACCAAACGCTCCAACACGACGATGCTAGCTATACAAAAGTAGCAAAAAATTCAGATGTCCTGAAATGCGCTCCCACGCATCGGATTCTGTTAAAACACACACGAACACATCACCAAAAGTGTTTTTAAGTCCTAGATAGGTCTAATAGGGCAGATATGGCAGTTGGAGGATTACCTGACAAAACGCTCCAACACGACGATGCTAGCTATACAAAAGTAGCAAAAAATTCAGATGTCCTGAAATGCGCTCCCACGCATCGGATTCTGTTAATACACACACGAACACATCACCAAAAGTGTTTTTAAGTCCTAGATAGGTCTAATAGGGCAGATATGGCAGTTGGAGGATTACCTGACAAAACGCTCCAACACGACGATGCTAGCTATACAAAAGTAGCAAAAAATTCAGATGTCCTGAAATGCGCTCCCACGCATCGGATTCTGTTAATACACACACGAACACATCACCAAAAGTGTTTTTAAGTCCTAGATAGGTCTAATAGGGCAGATATGGCAGTTGGAGGATTACCTGACAAAACGCTCCAACACGACGATGCTAGCTATACAAAAGTAGCAAAAAATTCAGATGTCCTGAAATGCGCTCCAACGCATCGGATTCTGTTAATACACACACGAACACATCACCAAAAGTGTTTTTAAGTCCTAGATAGGTCTAATAGGGCAGATATGGCAGTTGGAGGATTACCTGACAAAACGCTCCAACACGACGATGCTAGCTATACAAAAGTAACAAAAAATTCAGATGTCCTGAAATGCGCTCCAACGCATCGGATTCTGTTAATACACACACGAACACATCACCAAAAGTGTTTTTAAGTCCTAGATAGGTCTAATAGGGCAGATATGGCAGTTGGAGGATTACCTGACAATTACCTGACCAAACGCTCCAACACGACGATGCTAGCTATACAAAAGTAGCAAAAAATTCAGATGTCCTGAAATGCGCTCCCATGCATCGGATTCTGTTAATACACACTCGAACACATCACCAAAAGTGTTTTTAAGTCCTAGATAGGTCTAATAGGGAAGATATGGCAGTTGGAGGATTACCTGACAATTACCTGACAAAACGCTCCAACACGACGATGCTAGCTATACAAAAGTAGCAAAAAATTCAGATGTCCTGAAATGCGCTCCAACGCATCGGATTCTGTTAATACACACACGAACACATCACCAAAAGTGTTTTTAAGTCCTAGATAGGTCTAATAGGGCAGATATGGCAGTTGGAGGATTACCTGACCAAACGCTCCAACACGACGATGCTAGCTATACAAAAGTAGCAAAAAATTCAGATGTCCTGAAATGCGCTCCCACGCATCGGATTCTGTTAATACACACACGAACACATCACCAAAAGTGTTTTTAAGTCCTAGATAGGTCTAATAGGGCAGATATGGCAGTTGGAGGATTACCTGACCAAACACTCCAACACGACGATGCTAGCTATACAAAAGTAGCAAAAAATTCAGATGTCCTGAAATGCGCTCCCACGCATCGGATTCTGTTAATACACACACGAACACATCACCAAAAGTGTTTTTAAGTCCTAGATAGGTCTAATAGGGCAGTTATGGCGGTTGGAGGATTACCTGACAATTACCTGACAAAACGCTCCAACACGACGATGCTAGCTATACAAAAGTAACAAAAAATTCAGATGTCCTGAAATGCGCTCCAACGCATCGGATTCTGTTAATACACACACGAACACATCACCAAAAGTGTTTTTAAGTCCTAGATAGGTCTAATAGGGCAGATATGGCAGTTGGAGGATTACCTGACAAAACGCTCCAACACGACGATGCTAGCTATACAAAAGTAGCAAAAAATTCAGATGTCCTGAAATGCGCTCCAACGCATCGGATTCTGTTAATACACACACGAACACATCACCAAAGTGTTTTTAAGTCCTATATAGGTTTAATAGGGCAGATATGGCAGTTGGAGGATTACCTGACCAAACGCTCCAACACGACGATGCTAGCTATACAAAAGTAGCAAAAAATTCAGATGTCCTGAAATGCGCTCCCACGCATCGGATTCTGTTAAAACACACACGAACACATCACCAAAAGTGTTTTTAAGTCCCAGATACGTCTAATAGGGCAGATATGGCAGTTGGAGGATTACCTGACAAAACGCTCCAACACGACGATGCTAGCTATACAAAAGTAGCAAAAAATTCAGATGTCCTGAAATGCGCTTCCACGCATCGGATTCTGTTAATACACACACGAACACATCACCAAAAGTGTTTTTAAGTCCTAGATAGGTCTAATAGGGCAGATATGGCAGTTGGAGGATTACCTGACACTTACCTGACCAAACGCTCCAACACGACGATGCTAGCTATACAAAAGTAGCAAAAAATTCAGATGTCCTGAAATGCGCTCCCACGCATCGGATTCTGTTAATACACACACGAACACATCACCAAAAGTGTTTTTAAGTCCTAGATAGGTCTAATAGGGCAGATATGGCAGTTGGAGGATTACCTGACAAAACGCTCCAACACGACGATGCTAGCTATACAAAAGTAGCAAAAAATGCAGATGTCCTGAAATGCGCTCCAACGCATCGGATTCTGTTAATACACACACGAACACATCACCAAAAGTGTTTTTAAGTCCTAGATAGGTCTAATAGGGCAGATATGGCAGTTGGAGGATTACCTGACCAAACGCTCCAACACGACGATGCTAGCTATACAAAAGTAGCAAAAAATTCAGATGTCCTGAAATGCGCTCCCACGCATCGGATTCTGTTAATACACACACGAACACATCACCAAAAGTGTTTTTAAGTCCTAGATAGGTCTAATAGGGCAGATATGGCAGTTGGAGGATTACCTGACAAAACGCTCCAACACGACGATGCTAGCTATACAAAAGTAGCAAAAAATTCAGATGTCCTTAAATGCGCTCCAACGCATCGGATTCTGTTAATACACACACGAACACATCACCAAAAGTGTTTTTAAGTCCTAGATAGGTCTAATAGGGCAGATATGGCAGTTGGAGGATTACCTGACAAAACGCTCCAACACGACGATGCTAGCTATACAAAAGTAGCAAAAAATTCAGATGTCCTGAAATGCGCTCCCACGCATCGGATTCTGTTAATACACACACGAACACATCACCAAAAGTGTTTTTAAGTCCTAGATAGGTCTAATAGGGCAGATATGGCAGTTGGAGGATTACCTGACCAAACGCTCCAACACGACGATGCTAGCTATACAAAAGTAGCAAAAAATTCAGATGTCCTGAAATGCGCTCCAACGCATCGGATTCTGTTAATACACACACGAACACATCACCAAAAGTGTTTTTAAGTCCTAGATAGGTCTAATAGGGCAGATATGGCAGTTGGAGGATTACCTGACAAAACGCTCCAACACGACGATCCTAGCTATACAAAAGTAGCAAAAAATTCAGATGTCCTGAAATGCGCTCCAACGCATCGGATTCTGTTAATACACACACGAACACATCACCAAAAGTGTTTTTAAGTCCTTGATAGGTCTAATAGGGCAGATATGGCAGTTGGAGGATTACCTGACAATTACCTGACAAAACGCTCCAACACGACGATGCTAGCTATACAAAAGTAGCAAGAAATTCAGATGTCCTGAAATGCGCTCCAACGCATCGGATTCTGTTAATACACACACGAACACATCACCAAAAGCGTTTTTAAGTCCTAGATAGGTCTAATAGGGCAGATATGGCAGTTGGAGGATTACCTGACAATTACCTGACAAAACGCTCCAACACGACGATGCTAGCTATACAAAAGTAGCAAGAAATTCAGATGTCCTGAAATGCGCTCCAACGCATCGGATTCTGTTAATACACACACGAACACATCACCAAAAGTGTTTTTAAGTCCTAGATAGGTCTAATAGGGCAGATATGGCAGTTGGAGGATTACCTGACCAAACGCTCCAACACGACGATGCTAGCTATACAAAAGTAGCAAAAAATTCAGATGTCCTGAAATGCGCTCCCACGCATCGGATTCTGTTAAAACACACACGAACACATCACCAAAAGTGTTTTTAAGTCCCAGATACGTCTAATAGGGCAGATATGGCAGTTGGAGGATTACCTGACAAAACGCTCCAACACGACGATGCTAGCTATACAAAAGTAGCAAAAAATTCAGATGTCCTGAAATGCGCTTCCACGCATCGGATTCTGTTAATACACACACGAACACATCACCAAAAGTGTTTTTAAGTCCTAGATAGGTCTAATAGGGCAGATATGGCAGTTGGAGGATTACCTGACACTTACCTGACCAAACGCTCCAACACGACGATGCTAGCTATACAAAAGTAGCAAAAAATTCAGATGTCCTGAAATGCGCTCCCACGCATCGGATTCTGTTAAAACACACACGAACACATCACCAAAAGTGTTTTTAAGTCCTAGATAGGTCTAATAGGGCAGATATGGCAGTTGGAGGATTACCTGACAAAACGCGACGATGCTAGCTATACAAAAGTAGCAAAAAATTCAGATGTCCTGAAATGCGCTCCCACGCATCGGATTCTGTTAATACACACACGAACACATCACCAAAAGTGTTTTTAAGTCCTAGATAGGTCTAATAGGGCAGATATGGCAGTTGGAGGATTACCTGACACTTACCTGACCAAACGCTCCAACACGACGATGCTAGCTATACAAAAGTAGCAAAAAATTCAGATGTCCTGAAATGCGCTCCCACGCATCGGATTCTGTTAATACACACACGAACACATCACCAAAAGTGTTTTTAAGTCCTAGATAGGTCTAATAGGGCAGATATGGCAGTTGGAGGATTACCTGACAAAACGCTCCAACACGACGATGCTAGCTATACAAAAGTAGCAAAAAATGCAGATGTCCTGAAATGCGCTCCAACGCATCGGATTCTGTTAATACACACACGAACACATCACCAAAAGTGTTTTTAAGTCCTAGATAGGTCTAATAGGGCAGATATGGCAGTTGGAGGATTACCTGACCAAACGCTCCAACACGACGATGCTAGCTATACAAAAGTAGCAAAAAATTCAGATGTCCTGAAATGCGCTCCCACGCATCGGATTCTGTTAATACACACACGAACACATCACCAAAAGTGTTTTTAAGTCCTAGATAGGTCTAATAGGGCAGATATGGCAGTTGGAGGATTACCTGACAAAACGCTCCAACACGACGATGCTAGCTATACAAAAGTAGCAAAAAATTCAGATGTCCTTAAATGCGCTCCAACGCATCGGATTCTGTTAATACACACACGAACACATCACCAAAAGTGTTTTTAAGTCCTAGATAGGTCTAATAGGGCAGATATGGCAGTTGGAGGATTACCTGACAAAACGCTCCAACACGACGATGCTAGCTATACAAAAGTAGCAAAAAATTCAGATGTCCTGAAATGCGCTCCCACGCATCGGATTCTGTTAATACACACACGAACACATCACCAAAAGTGTTTTTAAGTCCTAGATAGGTCTAATAGGGCAGATATGGCAGTTGGAGGATTACCTGACCAAACGCTCCAACACGACGATGCTAGCTATACAAAAGTAGCAAAAAATTCAGATGTCCTGAAATGCGCTCCAACGCATCGGATTCTGTTAATACACACACGAACACATCACCAAAAGTGTTTTTAAGTCCTAGATAGGTCTAATAGGGCAGATATGGCAGTTGGAGGATTACCTGACAAAACGCTCCAACACGACGATCCTAGCTATACAAAAGTAGCAAAAAATTCAGATGTCCTGAAATGCGCTCCAACGCATCGGATTCTGTTAATACACACACGAACACATCACCAAAAGTGTTTTTAAGTCCTTGATAGGTCTAATAGGGCAGATATGGCAGTTGGAGGATTACCTGACAATTACCTGACAAAACGCTCCAACACGACGATGCTAGCTATACAAAAGTAGCAAGAAATTCAGATGTCCTGAAATGCGCTCCAACGCATCGGATTCTGTTAATACACACACGAACACATCACCAAAAGCGTTTTTAAGTCCTAGATAGGTCTAATAGGGCAGATATGGCAGTTGGAGGATTACCTGACAATTACCTGACAAAACGCTCCAACACGACGATGCTAGCTATACAAAAGTAGCAAGAAATTCAGATGTCCTGAAATGCGCTCCAACGCATCGGATTCTGTTAATACACACACGAACACATCACCAAAAGTGTTTTTAAGTCCTAGATAGGTCTAATAGGGCAGATATGGCAGTTGGAGGATTACCTGACCAAACACTCCAACACGACGATGCTAGCTATACAAAAGTAGCAAGAAATTCAGATGTCCTGAAATGCGCTCCAACGCATTGGATTCTGTTAATACACACACGAACACATCACCAAAAGTGTTTTTAAGTCCTAGATAGGTCTAATAGGGCAGATATGGCAGTTGGAGGATTACCTGACAAAACGCTCCAACACGACGATGCTAGCTATACAAAAGTAGCAAAAAATTCAGATGTCCTGAAATGCGCTTCCACGCATCGGATTCTGTTAATACACACACGAACACATCACCAAAAGTGTTTTTAAGTCCTAGATAGGTCTAATAGGGCAGATATGGCAGTTGGAGGATTACCTGACCAAACACTCCAACACGACGATGCTAGCTATACAAAAGTAGCAAAAAATTCAGATGTCCTGAAATGCGCTCCCACGCATCGGATTCTGTTAATACACACACGAACACATCACCAAAAGTGTTTTTAAGTCCTAGATAGGTCTAATAGGGCAGATATGGCAGTTGGAGGATTACCTGACAATTACCTGACCAAACGCTCCAACACGACGATGCTAGCTATACAAAAGTAGCAAAAAATTCAGATGTCCTGAAATGCGCTCCAACGCATCGGATTCTGTTAATACACACACGAACACATCACCAAAAGTGTTTTTAAGTCCTAGATAGGTCTAATAGGGCAGATATGGCAGTTGGAGGATTACCTGACCAAACGCTCGAACACGACGATGCTAGCTATACAAAAGTAGCAAAAAATTCAGATGTCCTGAAATGCGCTCCAACGCATCGGATTCTGTTAATACACACACGAACACATCACCAAAAGTGTTTTTAAGTCCTAGATAGGTCTAATAGGGCAGATATGGCAGTTGGAGGATTACCTGACAATTACCTGACAAAACGCTCCAACACGACGATGCTAGCTATACAAAAGTAGCAAGAAATTCAGATGTCCTGAAATGCGCTCCAACGCATCGGATTCTGTTAATACACACACGAACACATCACCAAAAGTGTTTTTAAGTCCTAGATAGGTCTAATAGGGCAGATATGGCAGTTGGAGGATTACCTGACCAAACACTCCAACACGACGATGCTAGCTATACAAAAGTAGCAAAAAATTCAGATGTCCTTAAATGCGCTCCAACGCATCGGATTCTGTTAATACACACACGAACACATCACCAAAAGCGTTTTTAAGTCCTAGATAGGTCTAATAGGGCAGATATGGCAGTTGGAGGATTACCTGACAAAACGCTCCAACACGACGATGCTAGCTATACAAAAGTAGCAAAAAATTCAGATGTCCTGAAATGCGCTCCCACGCAACGGATTCTGTTAATACACACACGAACACATCACCAAAAGTGTTTTTAAGTCATAGATAGGTCTAATAGGGCAGATATGGCAGTTGGAGGATTACCTGACAAAACGCTCCAACACGACGATGCTAGCTATACAAAAGTAGCAAAAAATTCAGATGTCCTGAAATGCGCTCCCACGCATCGGATTCTGTTAATACACACACGAACACATCACCAAAAGTGTTTTTAAGTCCTAGATAGGTCAAATAGGGCAGATATGGCAGTTGGAGGATTACCTGACCAAACACTCCAACACGACGATGCTAGCTATACAAAAGTAGCAAAAAATTCAGATGTCCTGAAATGCGCTCCCACGCATCGGATTCTGTTAATACACACACGAACACATCACCAAAAGTGTTTTTAAGTCCTAGATAGGTCTAATAGGGCAGATATGGCAGTTGGAGGATTACAAAGGTAGCAAACAATTCAGATGTCCTGAAATGCGCTCCCACGCATCGGATTCTGTTAATACACACACGAACACATCACCAAAAGTGTTTTTAAGTCCTAGATAGGTCTAATAGGGCAGTTATGGCAGTTGGAGGATTACCTGACAATTACCTGACAAAACGCTCCAACACGACGATGCTAGCTATACAAAAGTAACAAAAAATTCAGATGTCCTGAAATGCGCTCCAACGCATCGGATTCTGTTAATACACACACGAACACATCACCAAAAGTGTTTTTAAGTCCTAGATAGGTCTAATAGGGCAGATATGGCAGTTGGAGGATTACCTGACAAAACGCTCCAACACGACGATGCTAGCTATACAAAAGTAGCAAAAAATTCAGATGTCCTGAAATGCGCTCCAACGCATCGGATTCTGTTAATACACACACGAACACATCACCAAAGTGTTTTTAAGTCCTATATAGGTTTAATAGGGCAGATATGGCAGTTGGAGGATTACCTGACCAAACGCTCCAACACGACGATGCTAGCTATACAAAAGTAGCAAAAAATTCAGATGTCCTGAAATGCGCTCCCACGCATCGGATTCTGTTAAAACACACACGAACACATCACCAAAAGTGTTTTTAAGTCCCAGATACGTCTAATAGGGCAGATATGGCAGTTGGAGGATTACCTGACAAAACGCTCCAACACGACGATGCTAGCTATACAAAAGTAGCAAAAAATTCAGATGTCCTGAAATGCGCTTCCACGCATCGGATTCTGTTAATACACACACGAACACATCACCAAAAGTGTTTTTAAGTCCTAGATAGGTCTAATAGGGCAGATATGGCAGTTGGAGGATTACCTGACACTTACCTGACCAAACGCTCCAACACGACGATGCTAGCTATACAAAAGTAGCAAAAAATTCAGATGTCCTGAAATGCGCTCCCACGCATCGGATTCTGTTAAAACACACACGAACACATCACCAAAAGTGTTTTTAAGTCCTAGATAGGTCTAATAGGGCAGATATGGCAGTTGGAGGATTACCTGACAAAACGCGACGATGCTAGCTATACAAAAGTAGCAAAAAATTCAGATGTCCTGAAATGCGCTCCCACGCATCGGATTCTGTTAATACACACACGAACACATCACCAAAAGTGTTTTTAAGTCGTAGATAGGTCTAATAGGGCAGATATGGCAGTTGGAGGATTACCTGACAAAACGCTCCAACACGACGATGCTAGCTATACAAAAGTAGCAAAAAATTCAGATGTCCTGAAATGCGCTCCCACGCATCGGATTCTGTTAATACACACACGAACACATCACCAAAAGTGTTTTTAAGTCCTAGATAGGTCTAATAGGGCAGATATGGCAGTTGGAGGATTACCTGACAAAACGCTCCAACACGACGATGCTAGCTATACAAAAGTAGCAAAAAATGCAGATGTCCTGAAATGCGCTCCAACGCATCGGATTCTGTTAATACACACACGAACATATCACCAAAAGTGTTTTTAAGTCCTAGATAGGTCTAATAGGGCAGATATGGCAGTTGGAGGATTACCTGACCAAACGCTCCAACACGACGATGCTAGCTATACAAAAGTAGCAAAAAATTCAGATGTCCTGAAATGCGCTCCCACGCATAGGATTCTGTTAATACACACACGAACACATCACCAAAAGTGTTTTTAAGTCCTAGATAGGTCTAATAGGGCAGATATGGCAGTTGGAGGATTACCTGACAAAACGCTCCAACACGACGATGCTAGCTATACAAAAGTAGCAAAAAATTCAGATGTCCTTAAATGCGCTCCAACGCATCGGATTCTGTTAATACACACACGAACACATCACCAAAAGTGTTTTTAAGTCCTAGATAGGTCTAATAGGGCAGATATGGCAGTTGGAGGATTACCTGACAAAACGCTCCAACACGACGATGCTAGCTATACAAAAGTAGCAAAAAATTCAGATGTCCTGAAATGCGCTCCCACGCATCGGATTCTGTTAATACACACACGAACACATCACAAAAAGTGTTTTTAAGTCCTAGATAGGTCTAATAGGGCAGATATGGCAGTTGGAGGATTACCTGACCAAACGCTCCAACACGACGATGCTAGCTATACAAAAGTAGCAAAAAATTCAGATGTCCTGAAATGCGCTCCAACGCATCGGATTCTGTTAATACACACACGAACACATCACCAAAAGTGTTTTTAAGTCCTAGATAGGTCTAATAGGGCAGATATGGCAGTTGGAGGATTACCTGACAAAACGCTCCAACACGACGATCCTAGCTATACAAAAGTAGCAAAAAATTCAGATGTCCTGAAATGCGCTCCAACGCATCGGATTCTGTAAATACACACACGAACACATCACCAAAAGTGTTTTTAAGTCCTAGATAGGTCTAATAGGGCAGATATGGCAGTTGGAGGATTACCTGACAATTACCTGACCAAACGCTCCAACACGACGATGCTAGCTATACAAAAGTAGCAAAAAATTCAGATGTCCTGAAATGCGCTCCAACGCATCGGATTCTGTTAATACACACACGAACACATCACCAAAAGTGTTTTTAAGTCCTAGATAGGTCTAATAGGGCAGATATGGCAGTTGGAGGATTACCTGACCAAACGCTCGAACACGACGATGCTAGCTATACAAAAGTAGCAAAAAATTCAGATGTCCTGAAATGCGCTCCAACGCATCGGATTCTGTTAATACACACACGAACACATCACCAAAAGTGTTTTTAAGTCCTTGATAGGTCTAATAGGGCAGATATGGCAGTTGGAGGATTACCTGACAATTACCTGACAAAACGCTCCAACACGACGATGCTAGCTATACAAAAGTAGCAAGAAATTCAGATGTCCTGAAATGCGCTCCAACGCATCGGATTCTGTTAATACACACACGAACACATCACCAAAAGTGTTTTTAAGTCCTAGATAGGTCTAATAGGGCAGATATGGCAGTTGGAGGATTACCTGACCAAACACTCCAACACGACGATGCTAGCTATACAAAAGTAGCAAAAAATTCAGATGTCCTTAAATGCGCTCCAACGCATCGGATTCTGTTAATACACACACGAACACATCACCAAAAGCGTTTTTAAGTCCTAGATAGGTCTAATAGGGCAGATATGGCAGTTGGAGGATTACCTGACAATTACCTGACAAAACGCTCCAACACGACGATGCTAGCTATACAAAAGTAGCAAGAAATTCAGATGTCCTGAAATGCGCTCCAACGCATCGGATTCTGTTAATACACACACGAACACATCACCAAAAGTGTTTTTAAGTCCTAGATAGGTCTAATAGGGCAGATATGGCAGTTGGAGGATTACCTGACCAAACACTCCAACACGACGATGCTAGCTATACAAAAGTAGCAAGAAATTCAGATGTCCTGAAATGCGCTCCAACGCATCGGATTCTGTTAATACACACACGAACACATCACCAAAAGTGTTTTTAAGTCCTAGATAGGTCTAATAGGGCAGATATGGCAGTTGGAGGATTACCTGACAAAACGCTCCAACACGACGATGCTAGCTATACAAAAGTAGCAAAAAATTCAGATGTCCTGAAATGCGCTCCCACGCATCGGATTCTGTTAATACACACACGAACACATCACCAAAAGTGTTTTTAAGTCCTAGATAGGTCTAATAGGGCAGATATGGCAGTTGGAGGATTACCTGACCAAACGCTCCAACACGACGATGCTAGCTATACAAAAGTAGCAAAAAATTCAGATGTCCTGAAATGCGCTCCAACGCATCGGATTCTGTTAATACACACACGAACACATCACCAAAAGTGTTTTTAAGTCCTAGATAGGTCTAATAGGGCAGATATGGCAGTTGGAGGATTACCTGACAAAACGCTCCAACACGACGATCCTAGCTATACAAAAGTAGCAAAAAATTCAGATGTCCTGAAATGCGCTCCAACGCATCGGATTCTGTAAATACACACACGAACACATCACCAAAAGTGTTTTTAAGTCCTAGATAGGTCTAATAGGGCAGATATGGCAGTTGGAGGATTACCTGACAATTACCTGACCAAACGCTCCAACACGACGATGCTAGCTATACAAAAGTAGCAAAAAATTCAGATGTCCTGAAATGCGCTCCAACGCATCGGATTCTGTTAATACACACACGAACACATCACCAAAAGTGTTTTTAAGTCCTAGATAGGTCTAATAGGGCAGATATGGCAGTTGGAGGATTACCTGACCAAACGCTCGAACACGACGATGCTAGCTATACAAAAGTAGCAAAAAATTCAGATGTCCTGAAATGCGCTCCAACGCATCGGATTCTGTTAATACACACACGAACACATCACCAAAAGTGTTTTTAAGTCCTTGATAGGTCTAATAGGGCAGATATGGCAGTTGGAGGATTACCTGACAATTACCTGACAAAACGCTCCAACACGACGATGCTAGCTATACAAAAGTAGCAAGAAATTCAGATGTCCTGAAATGCGCTCCAACGCATCGGATTCTGTTAATACACACACGAACACATCACCAAAAGTGTTTTTAAGTCCTAGATAGGTCTAATAGGGCAGATATGGCAGTTGGAGGATTACCTGACCAAACACTCCAACACGACGATGCTAGCTATACAAAAGTAGCAAAAAATTCAGATGTCCTTAAATGCGCTCCAACGCATCGGATTCTGTTAATACACACACGAACACATCACCAAAAGCGTTTTTAAGTCCTAGATAGGTCTAATAGGGCAGATATGGCAGTTGGAGGATTACCTGACAATTACCTGACAAAACGCTCCAACACGACGATGCTAGCTATACAAAAGTAGCAAGAAATTCAGATGTCCTGAAATGCGCTCCAACGCATCGGATTCTGTTAATACACACACGAACACATCACCAAAAGTGTTTTTAAGTCCTAGATAGGTCTAATAGGGCAGATATGGCAGTTGGAGGATTACCTGACCAAACACTCCAACACGACGATGCTAGCTATACAAAAGTAGCAAGAAATTCAGATGTCCTGAAATGCGCTCCAACGCATCGGATTCTGTTAATACACACACGAACACATCACCAAAAGTGTTTTTAAGTCCTAGATAGGTCTAATAGGGCAGATATGGCAGTTGGAGGATTACCTGACCAAACACTCCAACACGACGATGCTAGCTATACAAAAGTAGCAAGAAATTCAGATGTCCTGAAATGCGCTCCAACGCATCGGATTCTGTTAATACACACACGAACACATCACCAAAAGTGTTTTTAAGTCCTAGATAGGTCTAATAGGGCAGATATGGCAGTTGGAGGATTACCTGACAAAACGCTCCAACACGACGATGCTAGCTATACAAAAGTAGCAAAAAATTCAGATGTCCTGAAATGCGCTCCCACGCAACGGATTCTGTTAATACACACACGAACACATCACCAAAAGTGTTTTTAAGTCATAGATAGGTCTAATAGGGCAGATATGGCAGTTGGAGGATTACCTGACAAAACGCTCCAACACGACGATGCTAGCTATACAAAAGTAGCAAAAAATTCAGATGTCCTGAAATGCGCTCCCACGCATCGGATTCTGTTAATACACACACGAACACATCACCAAAAGTGTTTTTAAGTCCTAGATAGGTCAAATAGGGCAGATATGGCAGTTGGAGGATTACCTGACAATTACCTGGCAAAACGCTCCAACACGACGATGCTAGCTATACAAAAGTAGCAAGAAATTCAGATGTCCTGAAATGCGCTCCAACGCATCGGATTCTGTTAATACACACACGAACACATCACCAAAAGTGTTTTTAAGTCCTAGATAGGTCTAATAGGGCAGATATGGCAGTTGGAGGATTACCTGACCAAACACTCCAACACGACGATGCTAGCTATACAAAAGTAGCAAGAAATTCAGATGTCCTGAAATGCGCTCCAACGCATCGGATTCTGTTAATACACACACGAACACATCACCAAAAGTGTTTTTAAGTCCTAGATAGGTCTAATAGGGCAGATATGGCAGTTGGAGGATTACCTGACAAAACGCTCCAACACGACGATGCTAGCTATACAAAAGTAGCAAAAAATTCAGATGTCCTGAAATGCGCTCCCACGCATCGGATTCTGTTAATACACACACGAACACATCACCAAAAGTGTTTTTAAGTCAGAGATAGGTCTAATAGGGCAGATATGGCAGTTGGAGGATTACCTGACAAAACGCTCCAACACGACGATGCTGGCTATACAAAAGTAGCAAAAAATTCAGATGTCCTGAAATGCGCTCCCACGCATCGGATTCTGTTAATACACACACGAACACATCACCAAAAGTGTTTTTAAGTCCTAGATAGGTCAAATAGGGCAGATATGGCAGTTGGAGGATTACCTGACAATTACCTGGCCAAACGCTCCAACACGACGATACTAGCTATACAAAAGTAGCAAAAAATTCAGATGTCCTGAAATGCGCTCCAACGCATCGGATTCTGTTAATACACACACGAACACATCACCAAAAGTGTTTTTAAGTCGTAGATAGGTCTAATAGGGCAGATATGGCAGTTGGAGGATTACATAAAAATATATATAATATAAATATATATATATATATATAAAAATTCAGATGTCCTGAAATGCGCTCCCACGCATCGGATTCTGTTAATACACACACGAACACATCACCAAAAGTGTTTTTAAGTCCTAGATAGGTCTAATAGGGCAGATATGGCAGTTGGAGGATTACCTGACCAAACGCTCCAACACGACAATACTAGCTATACAAAAGTAGCAAAAAATTCAGATGTCCTGAAATGCGCTCCAACGCATCGGATTCTGTTAATACACACACGAACACATCACCAAAAGTGTTTTTAAGTCCTAGATAGGTCTAATAGGGCAGATATGGCAGTTGGAGGATTACCTGACAAAACGCTCCAACACGACGATGCTAGCTATACAAAAGTAGCAAAAAATTCAGATGTCCTGAAATGCGCTCCAACGCATCGGATTCTGTTAATACACACACGAACACATCACCAAAAGTATTTTTAAGTCCTAGATAGGTCTAATAGGGCAGATATGGCAGTTGGAGAATTACCTGACCAAACGCTCCAACACGACGATGCTAGCTATACAAAAGTAGCAAAAAATTCAGATGTCCTTAAATGCGCTCCAACGCATCGGATTCTGTTAATACACACACGAACACATCACCAAAAGTGTTTTTAAGTCCTAGATAGGTCTAATAGGGCAGATATGGCAGTTGGAGGATTACCTGACAAAACGCTCCAACACGACGATGCTAGCTATACAAAAGTAGCAAAAAATTCAGATGTCCTGAAATGCGCTCCCACGCATCGGATTCTGTTAATACACACACGAACACATCACCAAAAGTGTTTTTAAGTCCTAGATAGGTCTAATAGGGCAGATATGGCAGTTGGAGGATTACCTGACCAAACACTCCAACACGACGATGCTAGCTATACAAAAGTAGCAAGAAATTCAGATGTCCTGAAATGCGCTCCAACGCATCGGATTCTGTTAATACACACACGAACACATCACCAAAAGTGTTTTTAAGTCCTAGATAGGTCTAATAGGGCAGATATGGCAGTTGGAGGATTACCTGACAAAACGCTCCAACACGACGATGCTAGCTATACAAAAGTAGCAAAAAATTCAGATGTCCTTAAATGCGCTCCAACGCATCGGATTCTGTTAATACACACACGAACACATCACCAAAAGCGTTTTTAAGTCCTAGATAGGTCTAATAGGGCAGATATGGCAGTTGGAGGATTACCTGACAATTACCTGACAAAACGCTCCAACACGACGATGCTAGCTATACAAAAGTAGCAAGAAATTCAGATGTCCTGAAATGCGCTCCAACGCATCGGATTCTGTTAATACACACACGAACACATCACCAAAAGTGTTTTTAAGTCCTAGATAGGTCTAATAGGGCAGATATGGCAGTTGGAGGATTACCTGACCAAACACTCCAACACGACGATGCTAGCTATACAAAAGTAGCAAGAAATTCAGATGTCCTGAAATGCGCTCCAACGCATCGGATTCTGTTAATACACACACGAACACATCACCAAAAGTGTTTTTAAGTCCTAGATAGGTCTAATAGGGCAGATATGGCAGTTGGAGGATTACCTGACAAAACGCTCCAACACGACGATGCTAGGTATACAAAAGTAGCAAAAAATTCAGATGTCCTGAAATGCGCTCCCACGCAACGGATTCTGTTAATACACACACGAACACATCACCAAAAGTGTTTTTAAGTCATAGATAGGTCTAATAGGGCAGATATGGCAGTTGGAGGATTACCTGACAAAACGCTCCAACACGACGATGCTAGCTATACAAAAGTAGCAAAAAATTCAGATGTCATGAAATGCGCTCCCACGCATCGGATTCTGTTAATACACACACGAACACATCACCAAAAGCGGTTTTAAGTCCTAGATAGGTCTAATAGGGCAGATATGGCAGTTGGAGGATTACCTGACAATTACCTGACAAAACGCTCCAACACGACGATGCTAGCTATACAAAAGTAGCAAGAAATTCAGATGTCCTGAAATGCGCTCCAACGCATCGGATTCTGTTAATACACACACGAACACATCACCAAAAGTGTTTTTAAGTCCTAGATAGGTCTAATAGGGCAGATATGGCAGTTGGAGGATTACCTGACCAAACACTCCAACACGACGATGCTAGCTATACAAAAGTAGCAAGAAATTCAGATGTCCTGAAATGCGCTCCAACGCATCGGATTCTGTTAATACACACACGAACACATCACCAAAAGTGTTTTTAAGTCCTAGATAGGTCTAATAGGGCAGATATGGCAGTTGGAGGATTACCTGACAAAACGCTCCAACACGACGATGCTAGGTATACAAAAGTAGCAAAAAATTCAGATGTCCTGAAATGCGCTCCCACGCAACGGATTCTGTTAATACACACACGAACACATCACCAAAAGTGTTTTTAAGTCATAGATAGGTCTAATAGGGCAGATATGGCAGTTGGAGGATTACCTGACCAAACACTCCAACACGACGATGCTAGCTATACAAAAGTAGCAAGAAATTCAGATGTCCTGAAATGCGCTCCAACGCATCGGATTCTGTTAATACACACACGAACACATCACCAAAAGTGTTTTTAAGTCCTAGATAGGTCTAATAGGGCAGATATGGCAGTTGGAGGATTACCTGACAAAACGCTCCAACACGACGATGCTAGCTATACAAAAGTAGCAAAAAATTCAGATGTCCTGAAATGCGCTCCCACGCATCGGATTCTGTTAATACACACACGAACACATCACCAAAAGTGTTTTTAAGTCCTAGATAGGTCAAATAGGGCAGATATGGCAGTTGGAGGATTACCTGACAATTACCTGGCCAAACGCTCCAACACGACGATACTAGCTATACAAAAGTAGCAAAAAATTCAGATGTCCTGAAATGCGCTCCAACGCATCGGATTCTGTTAATACACACACGAACACATCACCAAAAGTGTTTTTAAGTCGTAGATAGGTCTAATAGGGCAGATATGGCAGTTGGAGGATTACATAAAAATATATATAATATAAATATATATATATATATATAAAAATTCAGATGTCCTGAAATGCGCTCCCACGCATCGGATTCTGTTAATACACACACGAACACATCACCAAAAGTGTTTTTAAGTCCTAGATAGGTCTAATAGGGCAGATATGGCAGTTGGAGGATTACCTGACCAAACGCTCCAACACGACAATACTAGCTATACAAAAGTAGCAAAAAATTCAGATGTCCTGAAATGCGCTCCAACGCATCGGATTCTGTTAATACACACACGAACACATCACCAAAAGTGTTTTTAAGTCCTAGATAGGTCTAATAGGGCAGATATGGCAGTTGGAGGATTACCTGACAAAACGCTCCAACACGACGATGCTAGCTATACAAAAGTAGCAAAAAATTCAGATGTCCTGAAATGCGCTCCCACGCATCGGATTCTGTTAATACACACACGAACACATCACCAAAAGTGTTTTTAAGTCCTAGATAGGTCTAATAGGGCAGATATGGCAGTTGGAGGATTACCTGACAAAACGCTCCAACACGACGATGCTAGCTATACAAAAGTAGCAAAAAATTCAGATGTCCTGAAATGCGCTCCCACGCATCGGATTCTGTTAATACACACACGAACACATCACCAAAAGTG
This sequence comes from Eristalis intricaria, assembly GCA_964034865.1. NCBI lineage: Eukaryota > Metazoa > Arthropoda > Insecta > Diptera > Syrphidae > Eristalis > Eristalis intricaria. The sequence continues at coordinate 57,484 of CAXITZ010000282.1, read as the reverse complement.
TTTTTAAGTCCTAGATAGGTCTAATAGGGCAGATATGGCAGTTGGAGGATTACCTGACAATTACCTGGCCAAACGCTCCAACACGACGATACTAGCTATACAAAAGTAGCAAAAAATTCAGATGTCCTGAAATGCGCTCCAACGCATCGGATTCTGTTAATACACACACGAACACATCACCAAAAGTGTTTTTAAGTCCTAGATAGGTCTAATAGGGCAGATATGGCAGTTGGAGGATTACCTGACAATTACCTGACCAAACGCTCCAACACGACGATGCTAGCTATACAAAAGTAGCAAAAAATTCAGATGTCCTGAAATGCGCTCCAACGCATCGGATTCTGTTAATACACACACGAACACATCACCAAAAGTGTTTTTAAGTCCTAGATAGGTCTAATAGGGCAGATCTGGCAGTTGGAGGATTACCTGACCAAACGCTCCACCACGACGATGCTAGCTATACAAAAGTAGCAAAAAATTCAGATGTCCTGAAATGCGCTCCCACGCATCGGATTCTGTTAATACACACACGAACACATCACCAAAAGTGTTTTTAAGTCCTAGATAGGTCTAATAGGGCAGATATGGCAGTTGGAGGATTACCTGACCAAACGCTCCAACACGACGATGCTAGCTATACAAAAGTAGCAAAAAATTCAGATGTCCTTAAATGCGCTCCAACGCATCGGATTCTGTTAATACACACACGAACACATCACCAAAAGTGTTTTTAAGTCCTAGATAGGTCTAATAGGGCAGATATGGCAGTTGGAGGATTACCTGACAAAACGCTCCAACACGACGATGCTAGCTATACAAAAGTAGCAAAAAATTCAGATGTCCTGAAATGCGCTCCAACGCATCGGATTCTATTAATACACACACGAACACATCACCAAAAGTGTTTTTAAGTCCTAGATAGGTCTAATAGGGCAGATATGGCAGTTGGAGGATTACCTGACCAAACGCTCGAACACGACGATGCTAGCTATACAAAAGTAGGAAAAAATTCAGATGTCCTGAAATGCGCTCCAACGCATCGGATTCTGTTAATACACACACGAACACATCACCAAAAGTGTTTTTAAGTCCTAGATAGGTCTAATAGGGCAGATATGGCAGTTGCAGGATAACCTGACAATTACCTGACAAAACGCTCCAACACGACGATGCTAGCTATACAAAAGTAGCAAAAAATTCAGATGTCCTGAAATGCGCTCCAACGCATCGGATTCTGTTAATACACACACGAACAAATCACCAAAAGTGTTTTTAAGTCCTAGATAGGTCTAATAGGGCAGATATGGCAGTTGGAGGATTACCTGACAAAACTCTCCAACACGACGATCCTAGCTATACAAAAGTAGCAAAAAATTCAGATGTCCTGAAATGCGCTCCAACGCATCGGATTCTGTTAATACACAGACGAACACATCACCAAAAGTGTTTTTAAGTCCTAGATAGGTCTAATAGGGCAGATATGGCAGTTGGAGGATTACCTGACAATTACCTGACAAAACGCTCCAACACGACGATGCTAGCTATACAAAAGTAGCAAAAAATTCAGATGTCCTGAAATGCGCTCCAACGCATCGGATTCCGTTAATACACACACGAACACATCACCAAAAGGGTTTTTAAGTCCTAAATAGGTCTAATAGGGCCGATATGGCAGTTGGAGGATTACCTGACAATTACCTGACAAAACGCTCCAACACGACGATCCTAGCTATACAAAAGTAGCAAAAAATTCAGATGTCCTGAAATGCGCTCCAACGCATCGGATTCTGTTAATACACACACGAACACATCACCAAAAGTGTTTTTAAGTCCTAGATAGGTCTAATAGGGCAGATATGGCAGTTGCAGGATTACCTGACAATTACCTGACAAAACGCTCCAACACGACGATGCTAGCTATACAAAAGTAGCAAAAAATTCAGATGTCCTGAAATGCGCTCCAACGCATCGGATTCCGTTAATACACACACGAACACATCACCAAAAGGGTTTTTAAGTCCTAGATAGGTCTAATAGGGCCGATATGGCAGTTGGAGGATTACCTGACAATTACCTGACAAAACGCTCCAACACGACGATGCTAGCTATACAAAAGTAGCAAAAAATTCAGATGTCCTGAAATGCGCTCCAACGCATCGGATTCTGTTAATACACACACGAACACATCACCAAAAGTGTTTTTAAGTCCTAGATAGGTCTAATAGGGCAGATATGGCAGTTGGAGGATTACCTGACCAAACGCTCGAACACGACGATGCTAGCTATACAAAAGTAGCAAAAAATTCAGATGTCCTGAAATGCGCTCCAACGCATCGGATTCTGTTAATACACACACGAACACATCACCAAAAGTGTTTTTAAGTCCTAGATAGGTCTAATAGGGCAGATATGGTAGGCAAACGCTCCAACACGACGATGCTAGCTATACAAAAGTAGCAAAAAATTCAGATGTCCTGAAATGCGCTCCCACGCATCGGATTCTGTTAATACACACACGAACACATCACCAAAAGTGTTTTTAAGTCCTAGATAGGTCTAATAGGGCAGATATGGCAGTTGGAGGATTACCTGACAAAACGCTCCAACACGACGATGCTAGCTATACAAAAGTAGCAAAAAATTCAGATGTCCTGAAATGCGCTCCCACGCATCGGATTCTGTTAATACACACGAACACATCACCAAAAGTGTTTTTAAGTCCTAGATAGGTCTAATAGGGCAGATATGGCAGTTGGAGGATTACCTGACAATTACCTGACCAAACGCTCCAACACGACGATGCTAGCTATACAGAAGTAGCAAAAAATTCAGATGTCCTGAAATGCGCTCCAACGCATCGGATTCTGTTAATACACACACGAACACATCACCAAAAGTGTTTTTAAGTCCTAGATAGGTCTAATAGGGCAGATATGGCAGTTGGAGGATTACCTGACCAAACGCTCGAACACGACGATGCTAGCTATACAAAAGTAGCAAAAAATTCAGATGTCCTGAAATGCGCTCCAACGCATCGGATTCTGTTAATACACACACGAACACATCACCAAAAGCGTTTTTAAGTCCTAGATAGGTCTAATAGGGCAGATATGGCAGTTGGAGGATTACCTGACAATTACCTGACAAAACGCTCCAACACGACGATGCTAGCTATACAAAAGTAGCAAAAAATTCAGATGTCCTGAAATGCGCTCCAACGCATCGGATTCCGTTAATACACACACGAACACATCACCAAAAGGGTTTTTAAGTACTAGATAGGTCTAATAGGGCCGATATGGCAGTTGGAGGATTACCTGACAATTACCTGACAAAACGCTCCAACACGACGATGCTAGCTATACAAAAGTAGCAAAAAATTCAGATGTCCTGAAATGCGCTCCAACGCATCGGATTCTGTTAATACACACACGAACACATCACCAAAAGTGTTTTTAAGTCCTAGATAGGTCTAATAGGGCAGATATGGCAGTTGGAGGATTACCTGACAAAACGCTCCAACACGACGATACTAGCTATACAAAAGTAGCAAAAAATTCAGATGTCCTGAAATGCGCTCCCACGCATCGGAATCTGTTAATACACACACGAACACATCACCAAAAGTGTTTTTAAGTCCTAGATAGGTCTAATAGGGCAGATATGGCAGTTGGAGGATTACCTGACAAAACGCTCCAACACGACGATGCTAGCTATACAAAAGTAGCAAAAAACTCAGATGTCCTGAAATGCGCTAAAACGCATCGGATTCTGTTAATACACACACGAACACATCACCAAAAGTGTTTTCAAGTCCTAGATAGGTCTAATAGGGCAGATATGGCAGTTGGAGGATTACCTGACCAAACGCTCCAACACGACGATGCTAGCTATACAAAAGTAGCAAAAAATTCAGATGTCCTTAAATGCGCTGCAACGCATCGGATTCTGTTAATACACACACGAACACATCACCAAAAGTGTTTTTAAGTCCTAGATAGGTCTAATAGGGCAGATATGGCAGTTGGAGGATTACCTGACAAAACGCTCCAACACGACGATGCTAGCTATACAAAAGTAGCAAAAAATTCAGATGTCCTGAAATGCGCTCCCACGCATCGGATTCTGTTAATACACACACGAACACATCACCAAAAGTGTTTTTAAGTCCTAGATAGGTCTAATAGGGCAGATATGGCAGTTGGAGGATTACCTGACAAAACGCTCCAACACGACGATGCTAGCTATACAAAAGTAGCAAAAAATTCAGATGTCCTGAAATGCGCTCCAACGCATCGGATTCTGTTAATACACACACGAACACATCACCAAAAGTGTTTTAAAGTCCTAGATAGGTCTAATAGGGCAGATATGGCAGTTGGAGGATTACCTGACAATTACCTGGCCAAACGCTCCAACACGACGATACTAGCTATACAAAAGTAGCAAAAAATTCAGATGTCCTGAAATGCGCTCCAACGAATCGGATTCTGTTAATACACACACGAACACATCACCAAAAGTGTATTTAAGTCCTAGATAGGTCTAATAGGGCAGATATGGCAGTTGGAGGATTACCTGACAATTACCTGACCAAACGCTCCAACACGACGATGCTAGCTATACAAAAGTAGCAAAAAATTCAGATGTCCTGAAATGCGCTCCCACGCATCGGATTCTGTTAATACACACACGAACACATCACCAAAAGTGTTTTTAAGTCCTAGATAGGTCTAATAGGGCAGATATGGCAGTTGGAGGATTACCTGGCCAAACGCTCCAACACGACGATACTAGCTATACAAAAGTAGCAAAAAATTCAGATGTCCTGAAATGCGCTCCAACGAATCGGATTCTGTTAATACACACACGAACACATCACCAAAAGTGTATTTAAGTCCTAGATAGGTCTAATAGGGCAGATATGGCAGTTGGAGGATTATCTGACAATTACCTGACCAAACGCTCCAACACGACGATGCTAGCTATACAAAAGTAGCAAAAAATTCAGATGTCCTGAAATGCGCTCCCACGCATCGGATTCTGTTAATACACACACGAACACATCACCAAAAGTGTTTTTAAGTCCTAGATAGGTCTAATAGGGCAGATATGGCAGTTGGAGGATTACCTGGCCAAACGCTCCAACACGACGATACTAGCTATACAAAAGTAGCAAAAAATTCAGATGTCCTGAAATGCGCTCCAACGAATCGGATTCTGTTAATACACACACGAACACATCACCAAAAGTGTATTTAAGTCCTAGATAGGTCTAATAGGGCAGATATGGCAGTTGGAGGATTACCTGACAATTACCTGACCAAACGCTCCAACACGACGATGCTAGCTATACAAAAGTAGCAAAAAATTCAGATGTCCTGAAATGCGCTCCCACGCATCGGATTCTGTTAATACACACACGAACACATCACCAAAAGTGTTTTTAAGTCCTAGATAGGTCTAATAGGGCAGATATGGCAGTTGGAGGATTACCTGACCAAACGCTCGAACACGACGATGCTAGCTATACAAAAGTAGCAAAAAATTCAGATGTCCTGAAATGCGCTCCAACGCATCGGATTCTGTTAATACACACACGAACACATCACCAAAAGCGTTTTTAAGTCCTAGATAGGTCTAATAGGGCAGATATGGCAGTTGGAGGATTACCTGACAAAACGCTCCAACACGACGATGCTAGCTATACAAAAGTAGCAAAAAATTTAGATGTCCTGAAATGCGCTCCAACGCATCGGATTCCGTTAATACACACACGAACACATCACCAAAAGGGTTTTTAAGTACTAGATAGGTCTAATAGGGCCGATATGGCAGTTGGAGGATTACCTGACAATTACCTGACAAAACGCTCCAACACGACGATGCTAGCTATACAAAAGTAGCAAAAAATTCAGATGTCCTGAAATGCGCTCCAACGCATCGGATTCTGTTAATACACACACGAACACATCACCAAAAGTGTTTTTAAGTCCTAGATAGGTCTAATAGGGCAGATATGGCAGTTGGAGGATTACCTGACAATTACCTGACCAAACGCTCCAACACGACGATGCTAGCTATACAAAAGTAGCAAAAAATTCAGATGTCCTTAAATGCGCTGCAACGCATCGGATTCTGTTAATACACACACGAACACATCACCAAAAGTGTTTTTAAGTCCTAGATAGGTCTAATAGGGCAGATATGGCAGTTGGAGGATTACCTGACAAAACGCTCCAACACGACGATGCTAGCTATACAAAAGTAGCAAAAAATTCAGATGTCCTGAAATGCGCTCCCACGCATCGGATTCTGTTAATACACACACGAACACATCACCAAAAGTGTTTTTAAGTCCTAGATAGGTCTAATAGGGCAGATATGGCAGTTGGAGGATTACCTGACAATTACCTGACCAAACGCTCCAACACGACGATGCTAGCTATACAAAAGTAGCAAAAAATTCAGATGTCCTTAAATGCGCTGCAACGCATCGGATTCTGTTAATACACACACGAACACATCACCAAAAGTGTTTTTAAGTCCTAGATAGGTCTAATAGGGCAGATATGGCAGTTGGAGGATTACCTGACAAAACGCTCCAACACGACGATGCTAGCTATACAAAAGTAGCAAAAAATTCAGATGTCCTGAAATGCGCTCCCACGCATCGGATTCTGTTAATACACACACGAACACATCACCAAAAGTGTTTTTAAGTCCTAGATAGGTCTAATAGGGCAGATATGGCAGTTGGAGGATTACCTGACAAAACGCTCCAACACGACGATGCTAGCTATACAAAAGTAGCAAAAAATTCAGATGTCCTGAAATGCGCTCCAACACATCGGATTCTGTTAATACACACACGAACACATCACCAAAAGTGTTTTTAAGTCCTAGATAGGTCTAATAGGGCAGATATGGCAGTTGGAGGATTACCTGACAATTACCTGGCCAAACGCTCCAACACGACGATACTAGCTATACAAAAGTAGCAAGAAATTCAGATGTCCTGAAATGCGCTCCAACGAATCGGATTCTGTTAATACACACACGAACACATCACCAAAAGTGTATTTAAGTCCTAGATAGGTCTAATAGGGCAGATATGGCAGTTGGAGGATTACCTGACAATTACCTGACCAAACGCTCCAACACGACGATGCTAGCTATACAAAAGTAGCAAAAAATTCAGATGTCCTGAAATGCGCTCCCACGCATCGGATTCTGTTAATACACACACGAACACATCACCAAAAGTGTTTTTAAGTCCTAGATAGGTCTAATAGGGCAGATATGGCAGTTGGAGGATTACCTGACAAAACGCTCCAACACGACGATGCTAGCTATACAAAAGTAGCAAAAAATTCAGATGTCCTGAAATGTGCTCCAACGCATCGGATTCTGTTAATACACACACAAACACATCACCAAAAGTGTTTTTAAGTCCTAGATAGGTCTAATAGGGCAGATATGGCAGTTGGATGATTACCTGACAATTACCTGACAAAACGCTCCAACACGACGATGCTAGCTATACAAAAGTAGCAAAAAATTCAGATGTCCTGAAATGCGCTCCAACGCATCGGATTCTGTTAATACACACACGAACACATCACCAAAAGTGTTTTTAAGTCCTAGATAGGTCTAATAGGGCAGATATGGCAGTTGGAGGATTACCTGACCAAACGCTCGAACACGACGATGCTAGCTATACAAAAGTAGCAAAAAATTCAGATGTCCTGAAATGCGCTCCAACGCATCGGATTCTGTTAATACACACACGAACACATCACCAAAAGTGTTTCTAAGTCCTAGATAGGTCTAATAGGGCAGATATGGTAGGCAAACGCTCCAACACGACGATGCTAGCTATACAAAAGTAGCAAAAAATTCAGATGTCCTGAAATGCGCTCCCACGCATCGGATTCTGTTAATACACACGAACACATCACCAAAAGTGTTTTTAAGTCCTAGATAGGTCTAATAGGGCAGATATGGCAGTTGGAGGATTACCTGACCAAACGCTCCAACACGACAATACTAGCTATACAAAAGTAGCAAAAAATTCAGATGTCCTGAAATGCGCTAAAACGCATCGGATTCTGTTAATACACACAAGAACACATCACCAAAAGTGTTTTCAAGTCCTAGATAGGTCTAATAGGGCAGATATGGCAGTTGGAGGATTACCTGACCAAACGCTCGAACACGACGATGCTAGCTATACAAAAGTAGCAAAAAATTCAGATGTCCTGAAATGCGCTCCAACGCATCGGATTCTGTTAATACACACACGAACACATCACCAAAAGTGTTTCTAAGTCCTAGATAGGTCTAATAGGGCAGATATGGTAGGCAAACGCTCCAACACGACGATGCTAGCTATACAAAAGTAGCAAAAAATTCAGATGTCCTGAAATGCGCTCCCACGCATCGGATTCTGTTAATACACACACGAACACATCACCAAAAGTGTTTTTAAGTCCTAGATAGGTCTAATAGGGCAGATATGGCAGTTGGAGGATTACCTGACAAAACGCTCCAACACGACGATGCTAGCTATACAAAAGTAGCAAAAAATTCAGATGTCCTGAAATGCGCTCCCACGCATCGGATTCTGTTAATACACACACGAACACATCACCAAAAGTGTTTTTAAGTCCTAGATAGGTCTAATAGGGCAGATATGGCAGTTGGAGGATTACCTGACAAAACGCTCCAACACGACGATGCTAGCTATACAAAAGTAGCAAAAAATTCAGATGTCCTGAAATGCGCTCCAACGCATCGGATTCTGTTAATACACACACGAACACATCACCAAAAGTGTTTTTAAGTCCTAGATAGGTCTAATAGGGCAGATATGGCAGTTGGAGGATTACCTGACAATTACCTGGCCAAACGCTCCAACACGACGATACTAGCTATACAAAAGTAGCAAAAAATTCAGATGTCCTGAAATGCGCTCCAACGAATCGGATTCTGTTAATACACACACGAACACATCACCAAAAGTGTTTTTAAGTCCTAGATAGGTCTAATAGGGCAGATATGGCAGTTGGAGGATTACCTGACAATTACCTGACCAAACGCTCCAACACGACGATGCTAGCTATACAAAAGTAGCAAAAAATTCAGATGTCCTGAAATGCGCTCCCACGCATCGGATTCTGTTAATACACACACGAACACATCACCAAAAGTGTTTTTAAGTCCTAGATAGGTCTAATAGGGCAGATATGGCAGTTGGAGGATTACCTGACAAAACGCTCCAACACGACGATGCTAGCTATACAAAAGTAGCAAAAAATTCAGATGTCCTGAAATGCGCTCCAACGCATCGGATTCTGTTAATACACACACGAACACATCACCAAAAGTGTTTTTAAGTCCTAGATAGGTCTAATAGGGCAGATATGGCAGTTGGAGGATTACCTGACAATTACCTGGCCAAACGCTCCAACACGACGATACTAGCTATACAAAAGTAGCAAAAAATTCAGATGTCCTGAAATGCGCTCCAACGAATCGGATTCTGTTAATACACACACGAACACATCACCAAAAGTGTATTTAAGTCCTAGATAGGTCTAATAGGGCAGATATGGCAGTTGGAGGATTACCTGACAATTACCTGACCAAACGCTCCAACACGACGATGCTAGCTATAAAAAAGTAGCAAAAAATTCAGATGTCCTGAAATGCGCTCCCACGCATCGGATTCTGTTAATACACACACGAACACATCACCAAAAGTGTTTTTAAGTCCTAGATAGGTCTAATAGGGCAGATATGGCAGTTGGAGGATTACCTGACCAAACGCTCCAACACGACGATGCTAGCTATACAAAAGTAGCAAAAAATTCAGATGTCCTGAAATGCGCTCCAACGCATCGGATTCTGTTAATACACACACGAACACATCACCAAAAGTGTTTTTAAGTCCTAGATAGGTCTAATAGGACAGATATGGCAGTTGGAGGATTACCTGACCAAACGCTCGAACACGACGATGCTAGCTATACAAAAGTAGCAAAAAATTCAGATGTCCTGAAATGCGCTCCAACGCATCGGATTCTGTTAATACACACACGAACACATCACCAAAAGTGTTTTTAAGTCCTAGATAGGTCTAATAGGGCAGATATGGCAGTTGGAGGATTACCTGACAATTACCTGACAAAACGCTCCAACACGACGATGCTAGCTATACAAAAGTAGCAAAAAATTCAGATGTCCTGAAATGCGCTCCAACGCATCGGATTCTGTTAATACACACACGAACACATCACCAAAAGTGTTTTTAAGTCCTAGATAGGTCTAATAGGGCAGATATGGCAGTTGGAGGATTACCTGACAAAACGCTCCAACACGACGATCCTAGCTATACAAAAGTAGCAAAAAATTCAGATGTCCTGAAATGCGCTCCAACGCATCGGATTCTGTTAATACACACACGAACACATCACCAAAAGTGTTTTTAAGTCCTAGATAGGTCTAATAGGGCAGATATGGCAGTTGGAGGATTACCTGACAATTACCTGACCAAACGCTCCAACACGACGATGCTAGCTATACAAAAGTAGCAAAAAATTCAGATGTCCTGAAATGCGCTCCAACGCATCGGATTCTGTTAATACACACACGAACACATCACCAAAAGTGTTTTTAAGTCCTAGATAGGTCTAATAGGGCAGATATGGCAGTTGGAGGATTACCTGACCAAACGCTCGAACACGACGATGCTAGCTATACAAAAGTAGCAAAAAATTCAGATGTCCTGAAATGCGCTCCAACGCATCGGATTCTGTTAATACACACACGAACACATCACCAAAAGTGTTTTTAAGTCCTAGATAGGTCTAATAGGGCAGATATGGCAGTTGGAGGATTACCTGACAATTACCTGACCAAACGCTCCAACACGACGATGCTAGCTATACAAAAGTAGCAAAAAATTCAGATGTCCTGAAATGCGCTCCAACGCATCGGATTCTGTTAATACACACACGAACACATCACCAAAAGTGTTTTTAAGTCCTAGATAGGTCTAATAGGGCAGATATGGCAGTTGGAGGATTACCTGTTAATACACACACGAACACATCACCAAAAGTGTTTTTAAGTCCTAGATAGGTCTAATAGGGCAGATATGGCAGTTGGAGGATTACCTGACAAAACGCTCCAACACGACGATGCTAGCTATACAAAAGTAGCAAAAAATTCAGATGTCCTGAAATGCGCTTCCACGCATCGGATTCTGTTAATACACACACGAACACATCACCAAAAGTGTTTTTAAGTCCTAGATAGGTCTAATAGGGCAGATATGGCAGTTGGAGGATTACCTGACAAAACGCTCCAACACGACGATGCTAGCTATACAAAAATAGCAAAAAATTCAGATGTCCTGAAATGCGCTCCCACGCATCGGATTCTGTTAATACACACACGAACACATCACCAAAAGTGTTTTTAAGTCCTAGATAGGTCTAATAGGGCAGATATGGCAGTTGGAGGATTACCTGACCAAACGCTCGAACACGACGATGCTAGCTATACAAAAGTAGCAAAAAATTCAGATGTCCTGAAATGCGCTCCAACGCATCGGATTCTGTTAATACACACACGAACACATCACCAAAAGTGTTTTTAAGTCCTAGATAGGTCTAATAGGGCAGATATGGCAGTTGGAGGATTACCTGACAATTACCTGACAAAACGCTCCAACACGACGATGCTAGCTATACAAAAGTAGCAAAAAATTCAGATGTCCTGAAATGCGCTCCAACGCATCGGATTCTGTTAATACACACACGAACACAGCACCAAAAGTGTTTTTAAGTCCTAGATAGGTCTAATAGGGCAGATATGGCAGTTGGAGGATTACCTGACCAAACACTCCAACACGACGATGCTAGCTATACAAAAGTAGCAAAAAATTCAGATGTCCTGAAATGCGCTCCCACGCATCGGATTCTGTTAATACATACACGAACACATCACCAAAAGTGTTTTTAAGTCATAGATAGGTCTAATAGGGCAGATATGGCAGTTGGAGGATTACCTGACCAAACGCTCGAACACGACGATGCTAGCTATACAAAAGTAGCAAAAAATTCAGATGTCCTGAAATGCGCTCCAACGCATCGGATTCTGTTAATGCACACACGAACACATCACCAAAAGTGTTTTTAAGTCCTAGATAGGTCTAATAGGGCAGATATGGCAGTTGGAGGATTACCTGACAAAACGCTCCAACACGACGATCCTAGCTATACAAAAGTAGCAAAAAATTCAGATGTCCTGAAATGCGCTCCAACGCATCGGATTCTGTTAATACACACACGAACACATCACCAAAAGTGTTTTTAAGTCCTAGATAGGTCTAATAGGGCAGATATGGCAGTTGGAGGATTACCTGACAATTACCTGACCAAACGCTCCAACACGACGATGCTAGCTATACAAAAGTAGCAAAAAATTCAGATGTCCTGAAATGCGCTCCAACGCATCGGATTCTGTTAATACACACACGAACACATCACCAAAAGTGTTTTTAAGTCCTAGATAGGTCTAATAGGGCAGATATGGCAGTTGGAGGATTACCTGACCAAACGCTCGAACACGACGATGCTAGCTATACAAAAGTAGCAAAAAATTCAGATGTCCTGAAATGCGCTCCAACGCATCGGATTCTGTTAATACACACACGAACACATCACCAAAAGTGTTTTTAAGTCCTAGATAGGTCTAACAGGGCAGATATGGCAGTTGGAGGATTACCTGACAATTACCTGACAAAACGCTCCAACACGACGATGCTAGCTATACAAAAGTAGCAAAAAATTCAGATGTCCTGAAATGCGCTCCAACGCATCGGATTCTGTTAATACACACACGAACACATCACCAAAAGTGTTTTTAAGTCCTAGATAGGTCTAATAGGGCAGATATGGCAGTTGGAGGATTACCTGTTAATACACACACGAACACATCACCAAAAGTGTTTTTAAGTCCTAGATAGGTCTAATAGGGCAGATATGGCAGTTGGAGGATTACCTGACCAAACGCTCCAACACGACGATGCTAGCTATACAAAAGTAGCAAAAAATCCAGATGTCCTGAAATGCGCTCCCACGCATCGGATTCTGTTAATACACACACGAACACATCACCAAAAGTGTTTTTAAGTCCTAGATAGGTCTAATAGGGCAGATATGGCAGTTAGAGGATTACCTGACCAAACGCTCCAACACGACGATGCTAGCTATACAAAAGTAGCAAAAAATCCAGATGTCCTGAAATGCGCTCCCACGCATCGGATTCTGTTAATACACACACGAACACATCACCAAAAGTGTTTTTAAGTCCTAGATAGGTCTAATAGGGCAGATATGGCAGTTAGAGGATTACCTGACCAAACGCTCCAACACGACGATGCTAGCTATACAAAAGTAGCAAAAAATCCAGATGTCCTGAAATGCGCTCCCACGCATCGGATTCTGTTAATACACACACGAACACATCACCAAAAGTGTTTTTAAGTCCTAGATAGGTCTAATAGGGCAGATACGGCAGTTGGAGGATTACCTGACAATTACCTGACCAAACGCTCCAACACGACGATGCTAGCTATACAAAAGTAGCAAAAAATTCAGATGTCCTGAAATGCGCTCCCACGCATCGGATTCTGTTAATACACACACGAACACATCACCAAAAGTGTTTTTAAGTCCTAGATAGGTCTAATAGGGCAGATATGGCAGTTGGAAGATTACCTGACCAAACGCTCCAACACGACGATGCTAGCTATACAAAAGTAGCAAAAAATTCAGATGTCCTGAAATGCGCTCCCACGCATCGGATTCTGTTAATACACACACGAACACATCACCAAAAGTGTTTTTAAGTCCTAGATAGGTCTAATAGGGCAGATATGGCAGTTGGAGGATTACCTGACCAAACGCTCCAACACGACGATGCTAGCTATACAAAAGTAGCAAAAAATTCAGATGTCCTGAAATGCGCTCCCACGCATAGGATTCTGTTAATACACACACGAACACATCACCAAAAGTGTTTTTAAGTCCTAGATAGGTCTAATAGGGCAGATATGGCAGTTGGAGGATTACCTGACCAAACGCTCCAACACGACGATGCTAGCTATACAAAAGTAGCAAAAAATTCAGATGTCCTGAAATGCGCTCCCACGCATCGGATTCTGTTAATACACACACGAACACATCACCAAAAGTGGTTCTTAAGTCCTAGATATGTCTAATAGGGCAGATATGGCAGTTGGAGGATTACCTGACAATTACCTGACCAAACGCTCCAACACGACGATGCTAGCTATACAAAAGTAGCAAAAAATTCAGATGTCCTGAAATGCGCTCCCACGCATCGGATTCTGTTAATACACACACGAACACATCACCAAAAGTGTTTTTAAGTCCTAGATATGTCTAATAGGGCAGATATGGCAGTTGAAGGATTACCTGACAATTACCTGACCAAACGCTCCAACACGACGATGCTAGCTATACAAAAGTAGCAAAAAATTCAGATGTCCTAAAATGCGCTCCCACGCATCGGATTCTGTTAATACACACACGAACACATCACCAAAAGTGTTTTTAAGTCCTAGATAGGTCTAATAGGGCAGATATGGCAGTTGGAGGATTACCTGACCAAACGCCCCAACACGACGATGCTAGCTATACAAAAGTAGCAAAAAATTCAGATGTAATGAAATGCGCTCCAACGCATCGGATTCTGTTAATACACACACGAACACATCACCAAAAGTGTTTTTAAGTCCTAGATAGGTCTAATAGGGCAGATATGGCAGTTGGAGGATTACCTGACCAAACGCCCCAACACGACGATGCTAGCTATACAAAAGTAGCAAAAAATTCAGATGTCCTGAAATGCGCTCCAATGCATCGGATTCTGTTAATACACACACGAACACATCACCAAAAGTGTTTTTAAGTCCTAGATAGGTCTAATAGGGCAGATATGGCAGTTGGATGATTACCTGACCAAACGCTCCAACACGACGATGCTAGCTATACAAAAGTAGCTAAAAATTCAGATGTCCTGAAATGCGCTCCAACGCATCGGATTCTGTTAATACACACACGAACACATCACCAAAAGTGTTTTTAAGTCCTAGATAGGTCTAATAGGGCAGATATGGCAGTTGGAGGATTACCTGACCAAACGCTCCAACACGACGATGCTAGCTATACAAAAGTAGCAAAAAATTCAGATGTCCTGAAATGTGCTCCCACGCATCGGATTATGTTAATACACACACGAACACATCACCAAAAGTGTTTTTAAGTCCTAGATAGGTCTAATAGGGCAGATATGGCAGTTGGAGGATTACCTGACCAAACGCCCCAACACGACGATGCTAGCTATACAAAAGTAGCAAAAAATTCAGATGTCCTGAAATGCGCTCCAACGCATCGGATTCTGTTAATACACACACGAACACATCACCAAAAGTGTTTTTAAGTCCTAGATAGGTCTAATAGGGCAGATATGGCAGTTGGAGGATTACCTGACCAAACGCTCCAACACGACGATGCTAGCTATACAAAAGTAGCAAAAAATTCAGATGTCCTGAAATGTGCTCCCACGCATCGGATTATGTTAATACACACACGAACACATCACCAAAAGTGTTTTTAAGTCCTAGATAGGTCTAATAGGGCAGATATGGCAGTTGGAGGATTACCTGACCAAACGCCCCAACACGACGATGCTAGCTATACAAAAGTAGCAAAAAATTCAGATGTCCTGAAATGCGCTCCAACGCATCGGATTCTGTTAATACACACACGAACACATCACCAAAAGTGTTTTTAAGTCCTAGATAGGTCTAATAGGGCAGATATGGCAGTTGGAGGATTACCTGACCAAACGCTCCAACACGACGATGCTAGCTATACAAAAGTAGCAAAAAATTCAGATGTCCTGAAATGTGCTCCCACGCATCGGATTATGTTAATACACACACGAACACATCACCAAAAGTGTTTTTAAGTCCTAGATAGGTCTAATAGGGCAGATATGGCAGTTGGAGGATTACCTGACCAAACGCCCCAACACGACGATGCTAGCTATACAAAAGTAGCAAAAAATTCAGATGTCCTGAAATGCGCTCCAACGCATCGGATTCTGTTAATACACACACGAACACATCACCAAAAGTGTTTTTAAGTCCTAGATAGGTCTAATAGGGCAGATATGGCAGTTGGAGGATTACCTGACCAAACGCTCCAACACGACGATGCTAGCTATACAAAAGTAGCTAAAAATTCAGATGTCCTGAAATGCGCTCCAACGCATCGGATTCTGTTAATACACACACGAACACATCACCAAAAGTGTTTTTAAGTCCTAGATAGGTCTAATAGGGCAGATATGGCAGTTGGAGGATTACCTGACCAAACGCCCCAACACGACGATGCTAGCTATACAAAAGTAGCAAAAAATTCAGATGTCCTGAAATGCGCTCCAACGCATCGGATTCTGTTAATACACACACGAACACATCACCAAAAGTGTTTTTAAGTCCTAGATAGGTCTAATAGGGCAGATATGGCAGTTGGAGGATTACCTGACCAAACGCTCCAACACGACGATGCTAGCTATACAAAAGTAGCTAAAAATTCAGATGTCCTGAAATGCGCTCCAACGCATCGGATTCTGTTAATACACACACGAACACATCACCAAAAGTGTTTTTAAGTCCTAGATAGGTCTAATAGGGCAGATATGGCAGTTGGAGGATTACCTGACCAAACGCTCCAACACGACGATGCTAGCTATACAAAAGTAGCAAAAAATTCAGATGTCCTGAAATGTGCTCCCACGCATCGGATTCTGTTAATACACACACGAACACATCACCAAAAGTGTTCTTAAGTCCTAGATAGGTCTAATAGGGCAGATATGGCAGTTGTAGGATTACCTGACCAAACGCTCCAACACGACGATGCTAGCTATACAAAAGTAGCAAAAAATTCAGATGTCCTGAAATGCGCTCCCACGCATCGGATTCTGTTAATACACACACGAACACATCACCAAAAGTGTTTTTAAGTCCTAGATAGGTCTAATAGGGCAGATATGGCAGTTGGAGGATTACCTGACCAAACGCTCCAACACGACGATGCTAGCTATACAAAAGTAGCAAAAAATTCAGATGTCCTGAAATGCGCTCCCACGCATCGGATTCTGTTAATACACACACGAACACATCACCAAAAGTGTTTTTAAGTCCTAGATAGGTCTAATAGGGCAGATATGGCAGTTGGAGGATTACCTGACAATTACCTGACCAAACGCTCCAACACGACGATGCTAGCTATACAAAAGTAGCAAAAAATTCAGATGTCCTGAAATGCGCTCCCACGCATCGGATTCTGTTAATGCACACACGAACACATCACCAAAAGTGTTTTTAAGTCCTAGATAGGTCTAATAGGGCAGATATGGCAGTTGGAGGATTACCTGACCAAACGCTCCAACACGACGATGCTAGCTATACAAAAGTAGCAAAAAATTCAGATGTCCTGAAATGCGCTCCCACGCATCGGATTCTGTTAATACACACACGAACACATCACCAAAAGTGTTTTTAAGTCCTAGATAGGTCTAATAGGGCAGATATGGCAGTTGGAGGATTACCTGACCAAACGCTCCAACACGACGATGCTAGCTATACAAAAGTAGCAAAAAATTCAGATGTCCTGAAATGCGCTCCCACGCATCGGATTCTGTTAATACACACACGAACACATCACCAAAAGTGTTTTTAAGTCCTAGATAGGTCTAATAGGGCAGATATGGCAGTTGGAGGATTACCTGACCAAACGCTCCAACACGACGATGCTAGCTATACAAAAGTAGCAAAAAATTCAGATGTCCTGAAATGCGCTCCCACGCATCGGATTCTGTTAATACACACACGAACACATCACCAAAAGTGTTTTTAAGTCCTAGATAGGTCTAATAGGGCAGATATGGCAGTTGGAGGATTACCTGACCAAACGCTCCAACACGACGATGCTAGCTATACAAAAGTAGCAAAAAATTCAGATGTCCTGAAATGCGCTCCCACGCATCGGATTCTGTTAATACACACACGAACACATCACCAAAAGTGTTTTTAAGTCCTAGATAGGTCTAATAGGGCAGATATGGCAGTTGGAGGATTACCTGACCAAACGCTCCAACACGACGATGCTAGCTATACAAAAGTAGCAAAAAATTCAGATGTCCTGAAATGCGCTCCCGCGCATCGGATTCTGTTAATACACACACGAACACATCACCAAAAGTGTTTTTAAGTCCTAGATAGGTCTAATAGGGCAGATATGGCAGTTGGAGGATTACCTGACCAAACGCTCCAACACGACGATGCTAGCTATACAAAAGTAGCAAAAAATTCAGATGTCCTGAAATGCGCTCCCACGCATCGGATTCTGTTAATACACACACGAACACATCACCAAAAGTGTTTTTAAGTCCTAGATAGGTCTAATAGGGCAGATATGGCAGTTGGAGGATTACCTGACCAAACGCTCCAACACGACGATGCTAGCTATACAAAAGTAGCAAAAAATTCAGATGTCCTTAAATGCGCTCCCACGCATCGGATTCTGTTAATATACACACGAACACATCACCAAAAGTGTTTTTAAGTCCTAGATAGGTCTAATAGGGCAGATATGGCAGTTGGAGGATTACCTGACAATTACCTGACCAAAAGTAGCAAAAAATTCAGATGTCCTGAAATGCGCTCCCACGCATCGGATTCTGTTAATACACACACGAACACATCACCAAAAGTGTTTTTAAGTCCTAGATAGGTCTAATAGGGCAGATATGGCAGTTGGAGGATTACCTGACCAAACGCTCCAACACAACGATGCTAGCTATACAAAACTAGCAAAAAATTCAGATGTCCTGAAATGCGCTCCCACGCATCGGATTCTGTTAATACACACACGAACACATCACCAAAAGTGTTTTTAAGTCCTAGATAGGTCTAATAGGGCAGATATGGCAGTTGGAGGATTACCTGACAATTACCTGACCAAACGCTCCAACACGACGATGCTAGCTATACAAAACTAGCAAAAAATTCAGATGTCCTGAAATGCGCTCCCACGCATCGGATTCTGTTAATACACACACGAACACATCACCAAAAGTGTTTTTAAGTCCTAGATAGGTCTAATAGGGCAGATATGGCAGTTGGAGGATTACCTGACCAAACGCTCCAACACGACGATGCTAGCTATACAAAAGTAGCAAAAAATTCAGATGTCCTGAAATGCGCTCCCGCGCATCGGATTCTGTTAATACACACACGAACACATCACCAAAAGTGTTTTTAAGTCCTAGATAGGTCTAATAGGGCAGATATGGCAGTTGGAGGATTACCTGACCAAACGCTCCAACACGACGATGCTAGCTATACAAAAGTAGCAAAAAATTCAGATGTCCTGAAATGCGCTCCCACGCATCGGATTCTGTTAATACACACACGAACACATCACCAAAAGTGTTTTTAAGTCCTAGATAGGTCTAATAGGGCAGATATGGCAGTTGGAGGATTACCTGACAATTACCTGACCAAAAGTAGCAAAAAATTCAGATGTCCTGAAATGCGCTCCCACGCATCGGATTCTGTTAATACACACACGAACACATCACCAAAAGTGTTTTTAAGTCCTAGATAGGTCTAATAGGGCAGATATGGCAGTTGGAGGATTACCTGACCAAACGCTCCAACACGACGATGCTAGCTATACAAAAGTAGCAAAAAATTCAGATGTCCTGAAATGCGCTCCCACGCATCGGATTCTGTTAATACACACACGAACACATCACCAAAAGTGTTTTTAAGTCCTAGATAGGTCTAATAGGGCAGATATGGCAGTTGGAGGATTACCTGACCAAACGCTCCAACACGACGATGCTAGCTATACAAAAGTAGCAAAAAATTCAGATGTCCTGAAATGCGCTCCCACGCATCGGATTCTGTTAATACACACACGAACACATCACCAAAAGTGTTTTTAAGTCCTAGATAGGTCTAATAAGGCAGATATGGCAGTTGGAGGATTACCTGACCAAACGCTCCAACACGACGATGCTAGCTATACAAAAGTAGCAAAAAATTCAGATGTCCTGAAATGCGCTCCCACGCATCGGATTCTGTTAATACACACACGAACACATCACCAAAAGTGTTTTTAAGTCCTAGATAGGTCTAATAGGGCAGATATGGCAGTTGGAGGATTACCTGACCAAACGCTCCAACACGACGATGCTAGCTATACAAAAGTAGCAAAAAATTCAGATGTCCTGAAATGCGCTCCCGCGCATCGGATTCTGTTAATACACACACGAACACATCACCAAAAGTGTTTTTAAGTCCTAGATAGGTCTAATAGGGCAGATATGGCAGTTGGAGGATTACCTGACCAAACGCTCCAACACGACGATGCTAGCTATACAAAAGTAGCAAAAAATTCAGATGTCCTGAAATGCGCTCCCACGCATCGGATTCTGTTAATACACACACGAACACATCACCAAAAGTGTTTTTAAGTCCTAGATAGGTCTAATAGGGCAGATATGGCAGTTGGAGGATTACCTGACAATTACCTGACCAAAAGTAGCAAAAAATTCAGATGTCCTGAAATGCGCTCCCACGCATCGGATTCTGTTAATACACACACGAACACATCACCAAAAGTGTTTTTAAGTCCTAGATAGGTCTAATAGGGCAGATATGGCAGTTGGAGGATTACCTGACAATTACCTGACCAAACGCTCCAACACGACGATGCTAGCTATACAAAACTAGCAAAAAATTCAGATGTCCTGAAATGCGCTCCCACGCATCGGATTCTGTTAATACACACACGAACACATCACCAAAAGTGTTTTTAAGTCCTAGATAGGTCTAATAGGGCAGATATGGCAGTTGGAGGATTACCTGACCAAACGCTCCAACACGACGATGCTAGCTATACAAAACTAGCAAAAAATTCAGATGTCCTGAAATGCGCTCCCACGCATCGGATTCTGTTAATACACACACGAACACATCACCAAAAGTGTTTTTAAGTCCTAGATAGGTCTAATAGGGCAGATATGGCAGTTGGAGGATTACCTGACCAAACGCTCCAACACGACGATGCTAGCTATACAAAAGTAGCAAAAAATTCAGATGTCCTGAAATGCGCTCCCGCGCATCGGATTCTGTTAATACACACACGAACACATCACCAAAAGTGTTTTTAAGTCCTAGATAGGTCTAATAGGGCAGATATGGCAGTTGGAGGATTACCTGACCAAACGCTCCAACACGACGATGCTAGCTATACAAAAGTAGCAAAAAATTCAGATGTCCTGAAATGCGCTCCCACGCATCGGATTCTGTTAATACACACACGAACACATCACCAAAAGTGTTTTTAAGTCCTAGATAGGTCTAATAGGGCAGATATGGCAGTTGGAGGATTACCTGACCAAACGCTCCAACACGACGATGCTAGCTATACAAAAGTAGCAAAAAATTCAGATGTCCTTAAATGCGCTCCCACGCATCGGATTCTGTTAATATACACACGAACACATCACCAAAAGTGTTTTTAAGTCCTAGATAGGTCTAATAGGGCAGATATGGCAGTTGGAGGATTACCTGACAATTACCTGACCAAAAGTAGCAAAAAATTCAGATGTCCTGAAATGCGCTCCCACGCATCGGATTCTGTTAATACACACACGAACACATCACCAAAAGTGTTTTTAAGTCCTAGATAGGTCTAATAGGGCAGATATGGCAGTTGGAGGATTACCTGACCAAACGCTCCAACACAACGATGCTAGCTATACAAAACTAGCAAAAAATTCAGATGTCCTGAAATGCGCTCCCACGCATCGGATTCTGTTAATACACACACGAACACATCACCAAAAGTGTTTTTAAGTCCTAGATAGGTCTAATAGGGCAGATATGGCAGTTGGAGGATTACCTGACAATTACCTGACCAAAAGTAGCAAAAAATTCAGATGTCCTGAAATGCGCTCCCACGCATCGGATTCTGTTAATACACACACGAACACATCACCAAAAGTGTTTTTAAGTCCTAGATAGGTCTAATAGGGCAGATATGGCAGTTGGAGGATTACCTGACAATTACCTGACCAAACGCTCCAACACGACGATGCTAGCTATACAAAACTAGCAAAAAATTCAGATGTCCTGAAATGCGCTCCCACGCATCGGATTCTGTTAATACACACACGAACACATCACCAAAAGTGTTTTTAAGTCCTAGATAGGTCTAATAGGGCAGATATGGCAGTTGGAGGATTACCTGACCAAACGCTCCAACACGACGATGCTAGCTATACAAAACTAGCAAAAAATTCAGATGTCCTGAAATGCGCTCCCACGCATCGGATTCTGTTAATACACACACGAACACATCACCAAAAGTGTTTTTAAGTCCTAGATAGGTCTAATAGGGCAGATATGGCAGTTGGAGGATTACCTGACCAAACGCTCCAACACGACGATGCTAGCTATACAAAACTAGCAAAAAATTCAGATGTCCTGAAATGCGCTCAGGACATGCGCGAAAAACGCATCGGATTCTGTTAATACACACACGAACACATCACCAAAAGTGTTTTTAAGTCCTAGATAGGTCTAATAGGGCAGATATGGCAGTTGGAGGATTACCTGACCAAACGCTCCAACACGACGATGCTAGCTATACAAAAGTAGCAAAAAATTCAGATGTCCTGAAATGCGCTCCCACGCATCGGATTCTGTTAATACACACACGAACACATCACCAAAAGTGTTTTTAAGTCCTAGATAGGTCTAATAGGGCAGATATGGCAGTTGGAGGATTACCTGACCAAACGCTCCAACACGACGATGCTAGCTATACAAAACTAGCAAAAATTCAGATGTCCTGAAATGCGCTCCCACGCATCGGATTCTGTTAATACACACACGAACACATCACCAAAAGTGTTTTTAAGTGCTAGATAGGTCTAATAGGGCAGATATGGCAGTTGGAGGATTACCTGACCAAACGCTCCAACACGACGATGCTAGCTATACAAAACTAGCAAAAAATTCAGATGTCCTGAAATGCGCTCCCACGCATCGGATTCTGTTAATACACACACGAACACATCACCAAAAGTGTTTTTAAGTCCTAGATAGGTCTAATAGGGCAGATATGGCAGTTGGAGGATTACCTGACCAAACGCTCCAACACGACGATGCTAGCTATACAAAACTAGCAAAAAATTCAGATGTCCTTAAATGCGCTCCCACGCATCGGATTCTGTTAATATACACACGAACACATCACCAAAAGTGTTTTTAAGTCCTAGATAGGTCTAATAGGGCAGATATGGCAGTTGGAGGATTACCTGACCAAACGCTCCAACACGACGATGCTAGCTATACAAAAGTAGCAAAAAAATCAGATGTCCTGAAATGCGCTCCCACGCATCGGATTCTGGTAATACACACACGAACACATCACCAAAAGTGTTTTTAAGTCCTAGATAGGTCTAATAGGGCAGATATGGCAGTTGGAGGATTACCTGACCAAACGCTCCAACACGACGATGCTAGCTATACAAAACTAGCAAAAAATTCAGATGTCCTGAAATGCGCTCCCACGCATCGGATTCTGTTAATACACACACGAACACATCACCAAAAGTGTTTTTAAGTCCTAGATAGGTCTAATAGGGCAGATATGGCAGTTGGAGGATTACCTGACCAAACGCTCCAACACGACGATGCTAGCTATACAAAACTAGCAAAAAATTCAGATGTCCTGAAATGCGCTCCCACGCATCGGATTCTGTTAATACACACACGAACACATCACCAAAAGTGTTTTTAAGTCCTAGATAGGTCTAATAGGGCAGATATGGCAGTTGGAGGATTACCTGACCAAACGCTCCAACACGACGATGCTAGCTATACAAAAGTAGCAAAAAATTCAGATGTCCTGAAATGCGCTCCCACGCATCGGATTCTGTTAATACACACACGAACACATCACCAAAAGTGTTTTTAAGTCCTAGATAGGTCTAATAGGGCAGATATGGCAGTTGGAGGATTACCTGACCAAACGCTCCAACACGACGATGCTAGCTATACAAAAGTAGCAAAAAATTCAGATGTCCTGAAATGCGCTCCCACGCATCGGATTCTGTTAATACACACACGAACACATCACCAAAAGTGTTTTTAAGTCCTAGATAGGTCTAATAGGGCAGATATGGCAGTTGGAGGATTACCTGACCAAACGCTCCAACACGACGATGCTAGCTATACAAAAGTAGCAAAAAATTCAGATGTCCTTAAATGCGCTCCCACGCATCGGATTCTGTTAATATACACACGAACACATCACCAAAAGTGTTTTTAAGTCCTAGATAGGTCTAATAGGGCAGATATGGCAGTTGGAGGATTACCTGACCAAACGCTCCAACACGACGATGCTAGCTATACAAAAGTAGCAAAAAATTCAGATGTCCTTAAATGCGCTCCCACGCATCGGATTCTGTTAATACACACACGAACACATCACCAAAAGTGTTTTTAAGTCCTAGATAGGTCTAATAGGACAGATATGGCAGTTGGAGGATTACCTGACCAAACGCTCCAACACGACGATGCTAGCTATACAAAACTAGCAAAAAATTCAGATGTCCTGAAATGCGCTCCCACGCATCGGATTCTGTTAATACACACACGAACACATCACCAAAAGTGTTTTTAAGTCCTAGATAGGTCTAATAGGGCAGATATGGCAGTTGGAGGATTACCTGACCAAACGCTCCAACACGACGATGCTAGCTATACAAAAGTAGCAAGAAATTCAGATGTCCTGAAATGCGCTCCCACGCATCGGATTCTGTTAATATACACACGAACACATCACCAAAAGTGTTTTTAAGTCCTAGATAGGTCTAATAGGACAGATATGGCAGTTGGAGGATTACCTGACCAAACGCTCCAACACGACGATGCTAGCTATACAAAAGTAGCAAAAAATTCAGATGTCCTTAAATGCGCTCCCACGCATCGGATTCTGTTAATATACACACGAACACATCACCAAAAGTGTTTTTAAGTCCTAGATAGGTCTAATAGGGCAGATATGGCAGTTGGAGGATTACCTGACCAAACGCTCCAACACGACGATGCTAGCTATACAAAAGTAGCAAAAAATTCAGATGTCCTTAAATGCGCTCCCACGCATCGGATTCTGTTAATACACACACGAACACATCACCAAAAGTGTTTTTAAGTCCTAGATAGGTCTAATAGGGCAGATATGGCAGTTGGAGGATTACCTGACCAAACGCTCCAACACGACGATGCTAGCTATACAAAAGTAGCAAAAAATTCAGATGTCCTGAAATGCGCTCCCACGCATCGGATTCTGTTAATATACACACGAACACATCACCAAAAGTGTTTTTAAGTCCTAGATAGGTCTAATAGGGCAGATATGGCAGTTGGAGGATTACCTGACAATTACCTGACCAAACGCTCCAACACGACGATGCTAGCTATACAAAAGTAGCAAAAAATTCAGATGTCCTTAAATGCGCTCCCACGCATCGGATTCTGTTAATATACACACGAACA
The DNA here is from genome assembly GCA_964034865.1 of Eristalis intricaria. NCBI lineage: Eukaryota > Metazoa > Arthropoda > Insecta > Diptera > Syrphidae > Eristalis > Eristalis intricaria. The sequence goes on along the minus strand of CAXITZ010000282.1, from coordinate 31,731 downwards.
CATCACCAAAAGTGTTTTTAAGTCCTAGATAGGTCTAATAGGACAGATATGGCAGTTGGAGGATTACCTGACAATTACCTGACCAAACGCTCCAACACGACGATGCTAGCTATACAAAACTAGCAAAAAATTCAGATGTCCTGAAATGCGCTCCCACGCATCGGATTCTGTTAATATACACACGAACACATCACCAAAAGTGTTTTTAAGTCCTAGATAGGTCTAATAGGGCAGATATGGCAGTTGGAGGATTACCTGACCAAACGCTCCAACACGACGATGCTAGCTATACAAAAGTAGCAAAAAATTCAGATGTCCTGAAATGCGCTCCCACGCATCGGATTCTGTTAATATACACACGAACACATCACCAAAAGTGTTTTTAAGTCCTAGATAGGTCTAATAGGGCAGATATGGCAGTTGGAGGATTACCTGACCAAACGCTCCAACACGACGATGCTAGCTATACAAAAGTAGCAAAAAATTCAGATGTCCTGAAATGCGCTCCCACGCATCGGATTCTGTTAATATACACACGAACACATCACCAAAAGTGTTTTTAAGTCCTAGATAGGTCTAATAGGGCAGATATGGCAGTTGGAGGATTACCTGACAATTACCTGACCAAACGCTCCAACACGACGATGCTAGCTATACAAAAGTAGCAAAAAATTCAGATGTCCTTAAATGCGCTCCCACGCATCGGATTCTGTTAATATACACACGAACACATCACCAAAAGTGTTTTTAAGTCCTAGATAGGTCTAATAGGACAGATATGGCAGTTGGAGGATTACCTGACAATTACCTGACCAAACGCTCCAACACGACGATGCTAGCTATACAAAACTAGCAAAAAATTCAGATGTCCTGAAATGCGCTCCCACGCATCGGATTCTGTTAATACACACACGAACACATCACCAAAAGTGTTTTTAAGTAATAGATAGGTCTAATAGGGCAGATATGGCAGTTGGAGGATTACCTGACCAAACGCTCCAACACGACGATGCTAGCTATACAAAAGTAGCAAAAAATTCAGATGTCCTTAAATGCGCTCCCACGCATCGGATTCTGTTAATATACACACGAACACATCACCAAAAGTGTTTTTAAGTCCTAGATAGGTCTAATAGGGCAGATATGGCAGTTGGAGGATTACCTGACCAAACGCTCCAACACGACGATGCTAGCTATACAAAAGTAGCAAAAAATTCAGATGTCCTAAAATGCGCTCCCACGCATCGGATTCTGGTAATACACACACGAACACATCACCAAAAGTGTTTTTAAGTCCTAGATAGGTCTAATAGGGCAGATATGGCAGTTGGAGGATTACCTGACCAAACGCTCCAACACGACGATGCTAGCTATACAAAACTAGCAAAAAATTCAGATGTCCTTAAATGCGCTCCCACGCATCGGATTCTGTTAATATACACACGAACACATCACCAAAAGTGTTTTTAAGTCCTAGATAGGTCTAATAGGGCAGATATGGCAGTTGGAGGATTACCTGACCAAACGCTCCAACACGACGATGCTAGCTATACAAAACTAGCAAAAAATTCAGATGTCCTGAAATGCGCTCCCACGCATCGGATTCTGTTAATATACACACGAACACATCACCAAAAGTGTTTTTAAGTCCTAGATAGGTCTAATAGGGCAGATATGGCAGTTGGAGGATTACCTGACCAAACTCTCCAACACGACGATGCTAGCTGCAGATATGGCAGTTGGAGGATTACCTGACCAAACGCTCCAACACGACGATGCTAGCTATACAAAACTAGCAAAAAATTCGGATGTCCTGAAATGCGCTCCCACGCATCGGATTCTGTTAATACACACACGAACACATCACCAAAAGTGTTTTTAAGTAATAGATAGGTCTAATAGGGCAGATATGGCAGTTGGAGGATTACCTGACCAAACGCTCCAACACGACGATGCTAGCTATACAAAAGTAGCAAAAAATTCAGATGTCCTTAAATGCGCTCCCACGCATCGGATTCTGTTAATATACACACGAACACATCACCAAAAGTGTTTTTAAGTCCTAGATAGGTCTAATAGGGCAGATATGGCAGTTGGAGGATTACCTGACCAAACGCTCCAACACGATGATGCTAGCTATACAAAAGTAGCAAAAAATTCAGATGTCCTAAAATGCGCTCCCACGCATCGGATTCTGGTAATACACACACGAACACATCACCAAAAGTGTTTTTAAGTCCTAGATAGGTCTAATAGGGCAGATATGGCAGTTGGAGGATTACCTGACCAAACGCTCCAACACGACGATGCTAGCTATACAAAACTAGCAAAAAATTCAGATGTCCTTAAATGCGCTCCCACGCATCGGATTCTGTTAATATACACACGAACACATCACCAAAAGTGTTTTTAAGTCCTAGATAGGTCTAATAGGGCAGATATGGCAGTTGGAGGATTACCTGACCAAACGCTCCAACACGACGATGCTAGCTATACAAAACTAGCAAAAAATTCAGATGTCCTGAAATGCGCTCCCACGCATCGGATTCTGTTAATATACACACGAACACATCACCAAAAGTGTTTTTAAGTCCTAGATAGGTCTAATAGGGCAGATATGGCAGTTGGAGGATTACCTGACCAAACGCTCCAACACGACGATGCTAGCTATACAAAAGTAGCAAAAAATTCAGATGTCCTAAAATGCGCTCCCACGCATCGGATTCTGGTAATACACACACGAACACATCACCAAAAGTGTTTTTAAGTCCTAGATAGGTCTAATAGGGCAGATATGGCAGTTGGAGGATTACCTGACCAAACGCTCCAACACGACGATGCTAGCTATACAAAACTAGCAAAAAATTCAGATGTCCTTAAATGCGCTCCCACGCATCGGATTCTGTTAATATACACACGAACACATCACCAAAAGTGTTTTTAAGTCCTAGATAGGTCTAATAGGGCAGATATGGCAGTTGGAGGATTACCTGACCAAACTCTCCAACACGACGATGCTAGCTGCAGATATGGCAGTTGGAGGATTACCTGACCAAACGCTCCAACACGACGATGCTAGCTATACAAAACTAGCAAAAAATTCGGATGTCCTGAAATGCGCTCCCACGCATCGGATTCTGTTAATATACACACGAACACATCACCAAAAGTGTTTTTAAGTCCTAGATAGGTCTAATAGGGCAGATATGGCAGTTGGAGGATTACCTGACCAAACGCTCCAACACGACGATGCTAGCTATACAAAACTAGCAAAAAATTCAGATGTCCTTAAATGCGCTCCCACGCATCGGATTCTGTTAATATACACACGAACACATCACCAAAAGTGTTTTTAAGTCCTAGATAGGTCTAATAGGGCAGATATGGCAGTTGGAGGATTACCTGACCAAACGCTCCAACACGACGATGCTAGCTATACAAAACTAGCAAAAAATTCAGATGTCCTGAAATGCGCTCCCACGCATCGGATTCTGTTAATATACACACGAACACATCACCAAAAGTGTTTTTAAGTCCTAGATAGGTCTAATAGGGCAGATATGGCAGTTGGAGGATTACCTGACCAAACGCTCCAACACGACGATGCTAGCTATACAAAAGTAGCAAAAAATTCAGATGTCCTAAAATGCGCTCCCACGCATCGGATTCTGGTAATACACACACGAACACATCACCAAAAGTGTTTTTAAGTCCTAGATAGGTCTAATAGGGCAGATATGGCAGTTGGAGGATTACCTGACCAAACGCTCCAACACGACGATGCTAGCTATACAAAAGTAGCAAAAAATTCAGATGTCCTAAAATGCGCTCCCACGCATCGGATTCTGGTAATACACACACGAACACATCACCAAAAGTGTTTTTAAGTCCTAGATAGGTCTAATAGGGCAGATATGGCAGTTGGAGGATTACCTGACCAAACGCTCCAACACGACGATGCTAGCTATACAAAACTAGCAAAAAATTCAGATGTCCTTAAATGCGCTCCCACGCATCGGATTCTGTTAATATACACACGAACACATCACCAAAAGTGTTTTTAAGTCCTAGATAGGTCTAATAGGGCAGATATGGCAGTTGGAGGATTACCTGACCAAACGCTCCAACACGACGATGCTAGCTATACAAAACTAGCAAAAAATTCAGATGTCCTGAAATGCGCTCCCACGCATCGGATTCTGTTAATATACACACGAACACATCACCAAAAGTGTTTTTAAGTCCTAGATAGGTCTAATAGGGCAGATATGGCAGTTGGAGGATTACCTGACCAAACGCTCCAACACGACGATGCTAGCTATACAAAAGTAGCAAAAAATTCAGATGTCCTAAAATGCGCTCCCACGCATCGGATTCTGGTAATACACACACGAACACATCACCAAAAGTGTTTTTAAGTCCTAGATAGGTCTAATAGGGCAGATATGGCAGTTGGAGGATTACCTGACCAAACGCTCCAACACGACGATGCTAGCTATACAAAAGTAGCAAAAAATTCAGATGTCCTTAAATGCGCTCCCACGCATCGGATTCTGTTAATATACACACGAACACATCACCAAAAGTGTTTTTAAGTCCTAGATAGGTCTAATAGGGCAGATATGGCAGTTGGAGGATTACCTGACCAAACGCTCCAACACGACGATGCTAGCTATACAAAAGTAGCAAAAAATTCAGATGTCCTAAAATGCGCTCCCACGCATCGGATTCTGGTAATACACACACGAACACATCACCAAAAGTGTTTTTAAGTCCTAGATAGGTCTAATAGGGCAGATATGGCAGTTGGAGGATTACCTGACCAAACGCTCCAACACGACGATGCTAGCTATACAAAACTAGCAAAAAATTCAGATGTCCTTAAATGCGCTCCCACGCATCGGATTCTGTTAATATACACACGAACACATCACCAAAAGTGTTTTTAAGTCCTAGATAGGTCTAATAGGGCAGATATGGCAGTTGGAGGATTACCTGACCAAACGCTCCAACACGACGATGCTAGCTATACAAAACTAGCAAAAAATTCAGATGTCCTGAAATGCGCTCCCACGCATCGGATTCTGTTAATATACACACGAACACATCACCAAAAGTGTTTTTAAGTCCTAGATAGGTCTAATAGGGCAGATATGGCAGTTGGAGGATTACCTGACCAAACTCTCCAACACGACGATGCTAGCTGCAGATATGGCAGTTGGAGGATTACCTGACCAAACGCTCCAACACGACGATGCTAGCTATACAAAACTAGCAAAAAATTCGGATGTCCTGAAATGCGCTCCCACGCATCGGATTCTGTTAATATACACACGAACACATCACCAAAAGTGTTTTTAAGTCCTAGATAGGTCTAATAGGGCAGATATGGCAGTTGGAGGATTACCTGACCAAACGCTCCAACACGACGATGCTAGCTATACAAAAGTAGCAAAAAATTCAGATGTCCTTAAATGCGCTCCCACGCGTCGGATTCTGTTAATATACACACGAACACATCACCAAAAGTGTTTTTAAGTCCTAGATAGGTCTAATAGGGCAGATATGGCAGTTGGAGGATTACCTGACAATTACCTGACCAAACGCTCCAACACGACGATGCTAGCTATACAAAACTAGCAAAAAATTCGGATGTCCTGAAATGCGCTCCCACGCATCGGATTCTGTTAATATACACACGAACACATCACCAAAAGTGTTTTTAAGTCCTAGATAGGTCTAATAGGGCAGATATGGCAGTTGGAGGATTACCTGACCAAACGCTCCAACACGACGATGCTAGCTATACAAAAGTAGCAAAAAATTCAGATGTCCTGAAATGCGCTCCCACGCATCGGATTCTGTTAATACACACACGAACACATCACCAAAAGTGTTTTTAAGTCCTAGATAGGTCTAATAGGGCAGATATGGCACTTGGAGGATTACCTGACAATTACTTGACCAAACGCTCCAACACGACGATGCTAGCTATACAAAACTAGCAAAAAATTCAGATGTCCTTAAATGCGCTCCCACGCATCGGATTCTGTTAATATACACACGAACACATCACCAAAAGTGTTTTTAAGTCCTAGATAGGTCTAATAGGGCAGATATGGCAGTTGGAGGATTACCTGACAATTACCTGACCAAACGCTCCAACACGACGATGCTAGCTATACAAAAGTAGCAAAAAATTCAGATGTCCTGAAATGCGCTCCCACGCATCGGATTCTGGTAATACACACACGAACACATCACCAAAAGTGTTTTTAAGTCCTAGATAGGTCTAATAGGGCAGATATGGCAGTTGGAGGATTACCTGACCAAACGCTCCAACACGACGATGCTAGCTATACAAAACTAGCAAAAAATTCAGATGTCCTTAAATGCGCTCCCACGCATCGGATTCTGTTAATATACACACGAACACATCACCAAAAGTGTTTTTAAGTCCTAGATAGGTCTAATAGGGCAGATATGGCAGTTGGAGGATTACCTGACAATTACCTGACCAAACGCTCCAACACGACGATGCTAGCTATACAAAACTAGCAAAAAATTCAGATGTCCTTAAATGCGCTCCCACGCATCGGATTCTGTTAATACACACACGAACACATCACCAAAAGTGTTTTTAAGTCCTAGATAGGTCTAATAGGGCAGATATGGCAGTTGGAGGATTACCTGACCAAACGCTCCAACACGACGATGCTAGCTATACAAAAGTAGCAAAAAATTCAGATGTCCTTAAATGCGCTCCCACGCATCGGATTCTGGTAATACACACACGAACACATCACCAAAAGTGTTTTTAAGTCCTAGATAGGTCTAATAGGGCAGATATGGCAGTTGGAGGATTACCTGACCAAACGCTCCAACACGACGATGCTAGCTATACAAAAGTAGCAAAAAATTCAGATGTCCTTAAATGCGCTCCCACGCATCGGATTCTGGTAATACACACACGAACACATCACCAAAAGTGTTTTTAAGTCCTAGGTAGGTCTAATAGGACAGATATGGCAGTTGGAGGATTACCTGACCAAACGCTCCAACACGACGATGCTACCTATACAAAACTAGCAAAAAATTCAGATGTCCTGAAATGCGCTCCCACGCATCGGATTCTGTTAATACACACACGAACACATCACCAAAAGTGTTTTTAAGTCCTAGATAGGTCTAATAGGGCAGATATGGCAGTTGGAGGATTACCTGACCAAACGCTCCAACACGACGATGCTAGCTATACAAAACTAGCAAAAAATTCAGATGTCCTTAAATGCGCTCCCACGCATCGGATTCTGGTAATACACACACGAACACATCACCAAAAGTGTTTTTAAGTCCTAGATAGGTCTAATAGGGCAGATATGGCAGTTGGAGGATTACCTGACAATTACCTGACCAAACGCTCCAACACGACGATGCTAGCTATACAAAACTAGCAAAAAATTCAGATGTCCTTAAATGCGCTCCCACGCATCGGATTCTGTTAATATACACACGAACACATCACCAAAAGTGTTTTTAAGTCCTAGATAGGTCTAATAGGGCAGATATGGCAGTTGGAGGATTACCTGACAATTACCTGACCAAACGCTCCAACACGACGATGCTAGCTATACAAAAGTAGCAAAAAATTCAGATGTCCTGAAATGCGCTCCCACGCATCGGATTCTGGTAATACACACACGAACACATCACCAAAAGTGTTTTTAAGTCCTAGATAGGTCTAATAGGGCAGATATGGCAGTTGGAGGATTACCTGACCAAACGCTCCAACACGACGATGCTAGCTATACAAAACTAGCAAAAAATTCAGATGTCCTTAAATGCGCTCCCACGCATCGGATTCTGTTAATATACACACGAACACATCACCAAAAGTGTTTTTAAGTCCTAGATAGGTCTAATAGGGCAGATATGGCAGTTGGAGGATTACCTGACAATTACCTGACCAAACGCTCCAACACGACGATGCTAGCTATACAAAAGTAGCAAAAAATTCAGATGTCCTTAAATGCGCTCCCACGCATCGGATTCTGTTAATATACACACGAACACATCACCAAAAGTGTTTTTAAGTCCTAGATAGGTCTAATAGGGCAGATATGGCAGTTGGAGGATTACCTGACCAAACGCTCCAACACGACGATGCTAGCTATACAAAAGTAGCAAAAAATTCAGATGTCCTGAAATGCGCTCCCACGCATCGGATTCTGTTAATACACACACGAACACATCACCAAAAGTGTTTTTAAGTCCTAGATAGGTCTAATAGGACAGATATGGCAGTTGGAGGATTACCTGACCAAACGCTCCAACACGACGATGCTAGCTATACAAAACTAGCAAAAAATTCAGATGTCCTGAAATGAGCTCCCACGCATCGGATTCTGTTAATACACACACGAACACATCACCAAAAGTGTTTTTAAGTCCTAGATAGGTCTAATAGGGCAGATATGGCAGTTGGAGGATTACCTGACCAAACGCTCCAACACGACGATGCTAGCTATACAAAAGTAGCAAAAAATTCAGATGTCCTTAAATGCGCTCCCACGCATCGGATTCTGGTAATACACACACGAACACATCACCAAAAGTGTTTTTAAGTCCTAGATAGGTCTAATAGGGCAGATATGGCAGTTGGAGGATTACCTGACCAAACGCTCCAACACGACGATGCTAGCTATACAAAACTAGCAAAAAATTCAGATGTCCTGAAATGCGCTCCCACGCATCGGATTCTGTTAATATACACACGAACACATCACCAAAAGTGTTTTTAAGTCCTAGATAGGTCTAATAGGGCAGATATGGCAGTTGGAGGATTACCTGACAATTACCTGACCAAACGCTCCAACACGACGATGCTAGCTATACAAAAGTAGCAAACAATTCAGATGTCCTTAAATGCGCTCCCACGCATCGGATTCTGTTAATATACACACGAACACATCACCAAAAGTGTTTTTAAGTCCTAGATAGGTCTAATAGGGCAGATATGGCAGTTGGAGGATTACCTGACCAAACGCTCCAACACGACGATGCTAGCTATACAAAAGTAGCAAAAAATTCAGATGTCCTTAAATGCGCTCCCACGCGTCGGATTCTGTTAATATACACACGAACACATCACCAAAAGTGTTTTTAAGTCCTAGATAGGTCTAATAGGGCAGATATGGCAGTTGGAGGATTACCTGACAATTACCTGACCAAACGCTCCAACACGACGATGCTAGCTATACAAAAGTAGCAAACAATTCAGATGTCCTGAAATGCGCTCCCACGCATCGGATTCTGTTAATATACACACGAACACATCACCAAAAGTGTTTTTAAGTCCTAGATAGGTCTAATAGGGCAGATATGGCAGTTGGAGGATTACCTGACCAAACGCTCCAACACGACGATGCTAGCTATACAAAAGTAGCAAAAAATTCAGATGTCCTTAAATGCGCTCCCACGCGTCGGATTCTGTTAATATACACACGAACACATCACCAAAAGTGTTTTTAAGTCCTAGATAGGTCTAATAGGGCAGATATGGCAGTTGGAGGATTACCTGACAATTACCTGACCAAACGCTCCAACACGACGATGCTAGCTATACAAAAGTAGCAAAAAATTCAGATGTCCTGAAATGCGCTCCCACGCATCGGATTCTGGTAATACACACACGAACACATCACCAAAAGTGTTTTTAAGTCCTAGATAGGTCTAATAGGGCAGATATGGCAGTTGGAGGATTACCTGACCAAACGCTCCAACACGACGATGCTAGCTATACAAAACTAGCAAAAAATTCAGATGTCCTTAAATGCGCTCCCACGCATCGGATTCTGTTAATATACACACGAACACATCACCAAAAGTGTTTTTAAGTCCTAGATAGGTCTAATAGGGCAGATATGGCAGTTGGAGGATTACCTGACCAAACGCTCCAACACGACGATGCTAGCTATACAAAAGTAGCAAAAAATTCAGATGTCCTTAAATGCGCTCCCACGCGTCGGATTCTGTTAATATACACACGAACACATCACCAAAAGTGTTTTTAAGTCCTAGATAGGTCTAATAGGGCAGATATGGCAGTTGGAGGATTACCTGACAATTACCTGACCAAACGCTCCAACACGACGATGCTAGCTATACAAAAGTAGCAAAAAATTCAGATGTCCTGAAATGCGCTCCCACGCATCGGATTCTGGTAATACACACACGAACACATCACCAAAAGTGTTTTTAAGTCCTAGATAGGTCTAATAGGGCAGATATGGCAGTTGGAGGATTACCTGACCAAACGCTCCAACACGACGATGCTAGCTATACAAAACTAGCAAAAAATTCAGATGTCCTTAAATGCGCTCCCACGCATCGGATTCTGTTAATATACACACGAACACATCACCAAAAGTGTTTTTAAGTCCTAGATAGGTCTAATAGGGCAGATATGGCAGTTGGAGGATTACCTGACCAAACGCTCCAACACGACGATGCTAGCTATACAAAAGTAGCAAAAAATTCAGTTGTCCTGAAATGCGCTCCCACGCATCGGATTCTGTTAATATACACACGAACACATCACCAAAAGTGTTTTTAAGTCCTAGATAGGTCTAATAGGGCAGATATGGCAGTTGGAGGATTACCTGACAATTACCTGACCAAACGCTCCAACACGACGATGCTAGCTATACAAAACTAGCAAAAAATTCAGATGTCCGTAAATGCGCTCCCACGCATCGGATTCTGTTAATACACACACGAACACATCACCAAAAGTGTTTTTAAGTCCTAGATAGGTCTAATAGGGCAGATATGGCAGTTGGAGGATTACCTGACCAAACGCTCCAACACGACGATGCTAGCTATACAAAAGTAGCAAAAAATTCAGATGTCCTTAAATGCGCTCCCACGCATCGGATTCTGGTAATACACACACGAACACATCACCAAAAGTGTTTTTAAGTCCTAGATAGGTCTAATAGGGCAGATATGGCAGTTGGAGGATTACCTGACCAAACGCTCCAACACGACGATGCTAGCTATACAAAAGTAGCAAAAAATTCAGATGTCCTTAAATGCGCTCCCACGCATCGGATTCTGGTAATACACACACGAACACATCACCAAAAGTGTTTTTAAGTCCTAGATAGGTCTAATAGGGCAGATATGGCAGTTGGAGGATTACCTGACCAAACGCTCCAACACGACGATGCTAGCTATACAAAACTAGCAAAAAATTCAGATGTCCTTAAATGCGCTCCCACGCATCGGATTCTGTTAATATACACACGAACACATCACCAAAAGTGTTTTTAAGTCCTAGATAGGTCTAATAGGGCAGATATGGCAGTTGGAGGATTACCTGACAATTACCTGACCAAACGCTCCAACACGACGATGCTAGCTATACAAAACTAGCAAAAAATTCAGATGTCCTGAAATGAGCTCCCACGCATCGGATTCTGTTAATACACACACGAACACATCACCAAAAGTGTTTTTAAGTCCTAGATAGGTCTAATAGGGCAGATATGGCAGTTGGAGGATTACCTGACCAAACGCTCCAACACGACGATGCTAGCTATACAAAAGTAGCAAAAAATTCAGATGTCCTTAAATGCGCTCCCACGCATCGGATTCTGGTAATACACACACGAACACATCACCAAAAGTGTTTTTAAGTCCTAGATAGGTCTAATAGGGCAGATATGGCAGTTGGAGGATTACCTGACCAAACGCTCCAACACGACGATGCTAGCTATACAAAACTAGCAAAAAATTCAGATGTCCTGAAATGCGCTCCCACGCATCGGATTCTGTTAATACACACACGAACACATCACCAAAAGTGTTTTTAAGTCCTAGATAGGTCTAATAGGGCAGATATGGCAGTTGGAGGATTACCTGACCAAACGCTCCAACACGACGATGCTAGCTATACAAAACTAGCAAAAAATTCAGATGTCCTGAAATGCGCTCCCACGCATCGGATTCTGTTAATACACACACGAACACATCACCAAAAGTGTTTTTAAGTCCTAGATAGGTCTAATAGGGCAGATATGGCAGTTGGAGGATTACCTGACCAAACGCTCCAACACGACGATGCTAGCTATACAAAACTAGCAAAAAATTCAGATGTCCTGAAATGCGCTCCCACGCATCGGATTCTGTTAATACACACACGAACACATCACCAAAAGTGTTTTTAAGTCCTAGATAGGTCTAATAGGGCAGATATGGCAGTTGGAGGATTACCTGACCAAACGCTCCAACACGACGATGCTAGCTATACAAAACTAGCAAAAAATTCAGATGTCCTGAAATGCGCTCCCACGCATCGGATTCTGTTAATACACACACGAACACATCACCAAAAGTGTTTTTAAGTCCTAGATAGGTCTAATAGGGCAGATATGGCAGTTGGAGGATTACCTGACCAAACGCTCCAACACGACGATGCTAGCTATACAAAACTAGCAAAAAATTCAGATGTCCTGAAATGCGCTCCCACGCATCGGATTCTGTTAATATACACACGAACACATCACCAAAAGTGTTTTTAAGTCCTAGATAGGTCTAATAGGGCAGATATGGCAGTTGGAGGATTACCTGACCAAACGCTCCAACACGACGATGATGTCCTGAAATGCGCTCCCACGCATCGGATTCTGTTAATATACACACGAACACATCACCAAAAGTGTTTTTAAGTCCTAGATAGGTCTAATAGGGCAGATATGGCAGTTGGAGGATTACCTGACAATTACCTGACCAAACGCTCCAACACGACGATGCTAGCTATACAAAAGTAGCAAAAAATTCAGATGTCCTTAAATGCGCTCCCACGCATCGGATTCTGTTAATACACACACGAACACATCACCAAAAGTGTTTTTAAGTCCTAGATAGGTCTAATAGGGCAGATATGGCAGTTGGAGGATTACCTGACAATTACCTGACCAAACGCTCCAACACGACGATGCTAGCTATACAAAAGTAGCAAAAAATTCAGATGTCCTTAAATGCGCTCCCACGCATCGGATTCTGTTAATACACACACGAACACATCACCAAAAGTGTTTTTAAGTCCTAGATAGGTCTAATAGGGCAGATATGGCAGTTGGAGGATTACCTGACCAAACGCTCCAACACGACGATGCTAGCTATACAAAAGTAGCAAAAAATTCAGATGTCCTTAAATGCGCTCCCACGCATCGGATTCTGTTAATACACACACGAACACATCACCAAAAGTGTTTTTAAGTCCTAGATAGGTCTAATAGGGCAGATATGGCAGTTGGAGGATTACCTGACCAAACGCTCCAACACGACGATGCTAGCTATACAAAAGTAGCAAAAAATTCAGATGTCCTTAAATGCGCTCCCACGCATCGGATTCTGTTAATACACACACGAACACATCACCAAAAGTGTTTTTAAGTCCTAGATAGGTCTAATAGGGCAGATATGGCAGTTGGAGGATTACCTGACCAAACGCTCCAACACGACGATGCTAGCTATACAAAAGTAGCAAAAAATTCAGATGTCCTTAAATGCGCTCCCACGCATCGGATTCTGTTAATACACACACGAACACATCACCAAAAGTGTTTTTAAGTCCTAGATAGGTCTAATAGGGCAGATATGGCAGTTGGAGGATTACCTGACCAAACGCTCCAACACGACGATGCTAGCTATACAAAAGTAGCAAGAAATTCAGATGTCCTGAAATGCGCTCCCACGCATCGGATTCTGTTAATATACACACGAACACATCACCAAAAGTGTTTTTAAGTCCTAGATAGTTCTAATAGGGCAGATATGGCAGTTGGAGGATTACCTGACCAAACGCTCCAACACGACGATGCTAGCTATACAAAAGTAGCAAAAAATTCAGATGTCCTGAAATGCGCTCCCACGCATCGGATTCTGTTAATATACACACGAACACATCACCAAAAGTGTTTTTAAGTCCTAGATAGGTCTAATAGGGCAGATATGGCAGTTGGAGGATTACCTGACCAAACGCTCCAACACGACGATGCTAGCTATACAAAAGTAGCAAAAAATTCAGATGTCCTGAAATGCGCTCCCACGCATCGGATTCTGTTAATACACACACGAACACATCACCAAAAGTGTTTTTAAGTCCTAGATAGGTCTAATAGGGCAGATATGGCAGTTGGAGGATTACCTGACCAAACGCTCCAACACGACGATGCTAGCTATACAAAAGTAGCAAAAAATTCAGATGTCCTGAAATGCGCTCCCACGCATCGGATTCTGTTAATATACACACGAACACATCACCAAAAGTGTTTTTAAGTCCTAGATAGGTCTAATAGGGCAGATATGGCAGTTGGAGGATTACCTGACCAAACGCTCCAACACGACGATGCTAGCTATACAAAAGTAGCAAAAAATTCAGATGTCCTGAAATGCGCTCCCACAAATCGGATTCTGTTTATACACACACGAACACATCACCAAAAGTGTTTTTAAGTCCTAGATAGGTCTAATAGGGCAGATATGGCAGTTGGAGGATTACCTGACCAAACGCTCCAACACGACGATGCTAGCTATACAAAACTAGCAAAAAATTCAGATGTCCTTAAATGCGCTCCCACGCATCGGATTCTGTTAATATACACACGAACACATCACCAAAAGTGTTTTTAAGTCCTAGATAGGTCTAATAGGGCAGATATGGCAGTTGGAGGATTACCTGACAATTACCTGACCAAACGCTCCAACACGACGATGCTAGCTATACAAAACTAGCAAAAAATTCAGATGTCCTGAAATGCGCTCCCACGCATCGGATTCTGTTAATATACACACGAACACATCACCAAAAGTGTTTTTAAGTCCTAGATAGGTCTAATAGGGCAGATATGGCAGTTGGAGGATTACCTGACCAAACGCTCCAACACGACGATGCTAGCTATACAAAAGTAGCAAAAAATTCAGATGTCCTGAAATGCGCTCCCACAAATCGGATTCTGTTAATACACACACGAACACATCACCAAAAGTGTTTTTAAGTCCTAGATAGGTCTAATAGGGCAGATATGGCAGTTGGAGGATTACCTGACAATTACCTGACCAAACGCTCCAACACGACGATGCTAGCTATACAAAACTAGCAAAAAATTCAGATGTCCTTAAATGCGCTCCCACGCATCGGATTCTGTTAATACACACACGAACACATCACCAAAAGTGTTTTTAAGTCCTAGATAGGTCTAATAGGACAGATATGGCAGTTGGAGGATTACCTGACCAAACGCTCCAACACGACGATGCTAGCTATACAAAAGTAGCAAGAAATTCAGATGTCCTTAAATGCGCTCCCACGCATCGGATTCTGTTAATACACACACGAACACATCACCAAAAGTGTTTTTAAGTCCTAGATAGGTCTAATAGGGCAGATATGGCAGTTGGAGGATTACCTGACCAAACGCTCCAACACGACGATGCTAGCTATACAAAAGTTGCAAAAAATTCAGATGTCCTTAAATGCGCTCCCACGCATCGGATTCTGGTAATACACACACGAACACATCACCAAAAGTGTTTTTAAGTCCTAGATAGGTCTAATAGGACAGATATGGCAGTTGGAGGATTACCTGACCAAACGCTCCAACACGACGATGCTAGCTATACAAAAGTAGCAAGAAATTCAGATGTCCTTAAATGCGCTCCCACGCATCGGATTCTGTTAATACACACACGAACACATCACCAAAAGTGTTTTTAAGTCCTAGATAGGTCTAATAGGGCAGATATGGCAGTTGGAGGATTACCTGACCAAACGCTCCAACACGACGATGCTAGCTATACAAAAGTAGCAAAAAATTCAGATGTCCTGAAATGCGCTCCCACGCATCGGATTCTGTTAATATACACACGAACACATCACCAAAAGTGTTTTTAAGTCCTAGATAGGTCTAATAGGGCAGATATGGCAGTTGGAGGATTACCTGACAATTACCTGACCAAACGCTCCAACACGACGATGCTAGCTATACAAAACTAGCAAAAAATTCAGATGTCCTTAAATGCGCTCCCACGCATCGGATTCTGTTAATACACACACGAACACATCACCAAAAGTGTTTTTAAGTCCTAGATAGGTCTAATAGGACAGATATGGCAGTTGGAGGATTACCTGACCAAACGCTCCAACACGACGATGCTAGCTATACAAAAGTAGCAAGAAATTCAGATGTCCTTAAATGCGCTCCCACGCATCGGATTCTGTTAATACACACACGAACACATCACCAAAAGTGTTTTTAAGTCCTAGATAGGTCTAATAGGGCAGATATGGCAGTTGGAGGATTACCTGACCAAACGCTCCAACACGACGATGCTAGCTATACAAAAGTAGCAAGAAATTCAGATGTCCTTAAATGCGCTCCCACGCATCGGATTCTGTTAATACACACACGAACACATCACCAAAAGTGTTTTTAAGTCCTAGATAGGTCTAATAGGGCAGATATGGCAGTTGGAGGATTACCTGACCAAACGCTCCAACACGACGATGCTAGCTATACAAAAGTTGCAAAAAATTCAGATGTCCTTAAATGCGCTCCCACGCATCGGATTCTGGTAATACACACACGAACACATCACCAAAAGTGTTTTTAAGTCCTAGATAGGTCTAATAGGACAGATATGGCAGTTGGAGGATTACCTGACCAAACGCTCCAACACGACGATGCTAGCTATACAAAACTAGCAAAAAATTCAGATGTCCTGAAATGCGCTCCCACGCATCGGATTCTGTTAATACACACACGAACACATCACCAAAAGTGTTTTTAAGTCCTAGATAGGTCTAATAGGGCAGATATGGCAGTTGGAGGATTACCTGACCAAACGCTCCAACACGACGATGCTAGCTATACAAAACTAGCAAAAAATTCAGATGTCCTTAAATGCGCTCCCACGCATCGGATTCTGGTAATACACACACGAACACATCACCAAAAGTGTTTTTAAGTCCTAGATAGGTCTAATAGGGCAGATATGGCAGTTGGAGGATTACCTGACAATTACCTGACCAAACGCTCCAACACGACGATGCTAGCTATACAAAAGTAGCAAAAAATTCAGATGTCCTGAAATGCGCTCCCACGCATCGGATTCTGGTAATACACACACGAACACATCACCAAAAGTGTTTTTAAGTCCTAGATAGGTCTAATAGGGCAGATATGGCAGTTGGAGGATTACCTGACCAAACGCTCCAACACGACGATGCTAGCTATACAAAACTAGCAAAAAATTCAGATGTCCTTAAATGCGCTCCCACGCATCGGATTCTGTTAATATACACACGAACACATCACCAAAAGTGTTTTTAAGTCCTAGATAGGTCTAATAGGGCAGATATGGCAGTTGGAGGATTACCTGACAATTACCTGACCAAACGCTCCAACACGACGATGCTAGCTATACAAAAGTAGCAAAAAATTCAGATGTCCTTAAATGCGCTCCCACGCATCGGATTCTGTTAATATACACACGAACACATCACCAAAAGTGTTTTTAAGTCCTAGATAGGTCTAATAGGGCAGATATGGCAGTTGGAGGATTACCTGACCAAACGCTCCAACACGACGATGCTAGCTATACAAAAGTAGCAAAAAATTCAGATGTCCTGAAATGCGCTCCCACGCATCGGATTCTGTTAATATACACACGAACACATCACCAAAAGTGTTTTTAAGTCCTAGATAGGTCTAATAGGGCAGATATGGCAGTTGGAGGATTACCTGACCAAACGCTCCAACACGACGATGCTAGCTATACAAAACTAGCAAAAAATTCAGATGTCCTGAAATGCGCTCCCACGCATCGGATTCTGTTAATATACACACGAACACATCACCAAAAGTGTTTTTAAGTCCTAGATAGGTCTAATAGGGCAGATATGGCAGTTGGAGGATTACCTGACCAAACGCTCCAACACGACGATGCTAGCTATACAAAACTAGCAAAAAATTCAGATGTCCTGAAATGCGCTCCCACGCATCGGATTCTGTTAATACACACACGAACACATCACCAAAAGTGTTTTTAAGTCCTAGATAGGTCTAATAGGGCAGATATGGCAGTTGGAGGATTACCTGACCAAACGCTCCAACACGACGATGCTAGCTATACAAAACTAGCAAAAAATTCAGATGTCCTGAAATGCGCTCCCACGCATCGGATTCTGTTAATACACACACGAACACATCACCAAAAGTGTTTTTAAGTCCTAGATAGGTCTAATAGGGCAGATATGGCAGTTGGAGGATTACCTGACCAAACGCTCCAACACGACGATGCTAGCTATACAAAACTAGCAAAAAATTCAGATGTCCTTAAATGCGCTCCCACGCATCGGATTCTGTTAATACACACACGAACACATCACCAAAAGTGTTTTTAAGTCCTAGATAGGTCTAATAGGGCAGATATGGCAGTTGGAGGATTACCTGACCAAACGCTCCAACACGACGATGCTAGCTATACAAAAGTAGCAAAAAATTCAGATGTCCTTAAATGCGCTCCCACGCATCGGATTCTGTTAATACACACACGAACACATCACCAAAAGTGTTTTTAAGTCCTAGATAGGTCTAATAGGGCAGATATGGCAGTTGGAGGATTACCTGACCAAACGCTCCAACACGACGATGCTAGCTATACAAAAGTAGCAAAAAATTCAGATGTCCTTAAATGCGCTCCCACGCATCGGATTCTGTTAATACACACACGAACACATCACCAAAAGTGTTTTTAAGTCCTAGATAGGTCTAATAGGGCAGATATGGCAGTTGGAGGATTACCTGACCAAACGCTCCAACACGACGATGCTAGCTATACAAAAGTAGCAAAAAATTCAGATGTCCTTAAATGCGCTCCCACGCATCGGATTCTGTTAATACACACACGAACACATCACCAAAAGTGTTTTTAAGTCCTAGATAGGTCTAATAGGGCAGATATGGCAGTTGGAGGATTACCTGACCAAACGCTCCAACACGACGATGCTAGCTATACAAAAGTAGCAAAAAATTCAGATGTCCTTAAATGCGCTCCCACGCATCGGATTCTGTTAATACACACACGAACACATCACCAAAAGTGTTTTTAAGTCCTAGATAGGTCTAATAGGGCAGATATGGCAGTTGGAGGATTACCTGACCAAACGCTCCAACACGACGATGCTAGCTATACAAAAGTAGCAAAAAATTCAGATGTCCTTAAATGCGCTCCCACGCATCGGATTCTGTTAATACACACACGAACACATCACCAAAAGTGTTTTTAAGTCCTAGATAGGTCTAATAGGGCAGATATGGCAGTTGGAGGATTACCTGACCAAACGCTCCAACACGACGATGCTAGCTATACAAAAGTAGCAAAAAATTCAGATGTCCTGAAATGCGCTCCCACGCATCGGATTCTGTTAATATACACACGAACACATCACCAAAAGTGTTTTTAAGTCCTAGATAGGTCTAATAGGGCAGATATGGCAGTTGGAGGATTACCTGACAATTACCTGACCAAACGCTCCAACACGACGATGCTAGCTATACAAAAGTAGCAAAAAATTCAGATGTCCTTAAATGCGCTCCCACGCATCGGATTCTGTTAATACACACACGAACACATCACCAAAAGTGTTTTTAAGTCCTAGATAGGTCTAATAGGGCAGATATGGCAGTTGGAGGATTACCTGACCAAACGCTCCAACACGACGATGCTAGCTATACAAAAGTAGCAAAAAATTCAGATGTCCTTAAATGCGCTCCCACGCATCGGATTCTGTTAATACACACACGAACACATCACCAAAAGTGTTTTTAAGTCCTAGATAGGTCTAATAGGGCAGATATGGCAGTTGGAGGATTACCTGACAATTACCTGACCAAACGCTCCAACACGACGATGCTAGCTATACAAAAGTAGCAAAAAATTCAGATGTCCTTAAATGCGCTCCCACGCATCGGATTCTGTTAATACACACACGAACACATCACCAAAAGTGTTTTTAAGTCCTAGATAGGTCTAATAGGGCAGATATGGCAGTTGGAGGATTACCTGACCAAACGCTCCAACACGACGATGCTAGCTATACAAAAGTAGCAAAAAATTCAGATGTCCTTAAATGCGCTCCCACGCATCGGATTCTGTTAATACACACACGAACACATCACCAAAAGTGTTTTTAAGTCCTAGATAGGTCTAATAGGGCAGATATGGCAGTTGGAGGATTACCTGACAATTACCTGACCAAACGCTCCAACACGACGATGCTAGCTATACAAAAGTAGCAAAAAATTCAGATGTCCTTAAATGCGCTCCCACGCATCGGATTCTGTTAATACACACACGAACACATCACCAAAAGTGTTTTTAAGTCCTAGATAGGTCTAATAGGGCAGATATGGCAGTTGGAGGATTACCTGACCAAACGCTCCAACACGACGATGCTAGCTATACAAAAGTAGCAAAAAATTCAGATGTCCTTAAATGCGCTCCCACGCATCGGATTCTGTTAATACACACACGAACACATCACCAAAAGTGTTTTTAAGTCCTAGATAGGTCTAATAGGGCAGATATGGCAGTTGGAGGATTACCTGACCAAACGCTCCAACACGACGATGCTAGCTATACAAAAGTAGCAAAAAATTCAGATGTCCTTAAATGCGCTCCCACGCATCGGATTCTGTTAATACACACACGAACACATCACCAAAAGTGTTTTTAAGTCCTAGATAGGTCTAATAGGGCAGATATGGCAGTTGGAGGATTACCTGACCAAACGCTCCAACACGACGATGCTAGCTATACAAAAGTAGCAAAAAATTCAGATGTCCTTAAATGCGCTCCCACGCATCGGATTCTGTTAATACACACACGAACACATCACCAAAAGTGTTTTTAAGTCCTAGATAGGTCTAATAGGGCAGATATGGCAGTTGGAGGATTACCTGACCAAACGCTCCAACACGACGATGCTAGCTATACAAAAGTAGCAAAAAATTCAGATGTCCTGAAATGCGCTCCCACGCATCGGATTCTGTTAATATACACACGAACACATCACCAAAAGTGTTTTTAAGTCCTAGATAGGTCTAATAGGGCAGATATGGCAGTTGGAGGATTACCTGACCAAACGCTCCAACACGACGATGCTAGCTATACAAAAGTAGCAAGAAATTCAGATGTCCTGAAATGCGCTCCCACGCATCGGATTCTGTTAATATACACACGAACACATCACCAAAAGTGTTTTTAAGTCCTAGATAGTTCTAATAGGGCAGATATGGCAGTTGGAGGATTACCTGACCAAACGCTCCAACACGACGATGCTAGCTATACAAAAGTAGCAAAAAATTCAGATGTCCTGAAATGCGCTCCCACGCATCGGATTCTGTTAATATACACACGAACACATCACCAAAAGTGTTTTTAAGTCCTAGATAGGTCTAATAGGGCAGATATGGCAGTTGGAGGATTACCTGACCAAACGCTCCAACACGACGATGCTAGCTATACAAAAGTAGCAAAAAATTCAGATGTCCTGAAATGCGCTCCCACGCATCGGATTCTGTTAATACACACACGAACACATCACCAAAAGTGTTTTTAAGTCCTAGATAGGTCTAATAGGGCAGATATGGCAGTTGGAGGATTACCTGACCAAACGCTCCAACACGACGATGCTAGCTATACAAAAGTAGCAAAAAATTCAGATGTCCTGAAATGCGCTCCCACGCATCGGATTCTGTTAATATACACACGAACACATCACCAAAAGTGTTTTTAAGTCCTAGATAGGTCTAATAGGGCAGATATGGCAGTTGGAGGATTACCTGACCAAACGCTCCAACACGACGATGCTAGCTATACAAAACTAGCAAAAAATTCAGATGTCCTTAAATGCGCTCCCACGCATCGGATTCTGTTAATACACACCAAAAGTGTTTTTAAGTCCTAGATAGGTCTAATAGGGCAGATATGGCAGTTGGAGGATTACCTGACCAAACGCTCCAACACGACGATGCTAGCTATACAAAACTAGCAAAAAATTCAGATGTCCTGAAATGCGCTCCCACGCATCGGATTCTGTTAATACACACACGAACACATCACCAAAAGTGTTTTTAAGTCCTAGATAGGTCTAATAGGGCAGATATGGCAGTTGGAGGATTACCTGACCAAACGCTCCAACACGACGATGCTAGCTATACAAAACTAGCAAAAAATTCAGATGTCCTGAAATGCGCTCCCACGCATCGGATTCTGTTAATACACACACGAACACATCACCAAAAGTGTTTTTAAGTCCTAGATAGGTCTAATAGGGCAGATATGGCAGTTGGAGGATTACCTGACCAAACGCTCCAACACGACGATGCTAGCTATACAAAACTAGCAAAAAATTCAGATGTCCTTAAATGCGCTCCCACGCATCGGATTCTGTTAATACACACACGAACACATCACCAAAAGTGTTTTTAAGTCCTAGATAGGTCTAATAGGGCAGATATGGCAGTTGGAGGATTACCTGACCAAACGCTCCAACACGACGATGCTAGCTATACAAAACTAGCAAAAAATTCAGATGTCCTGAAATGCGCTCCCACGCATCGGATTCTGTTAATATACACACGAACACATCACCAAAAGTGTTTTTAAGTCCTAGATAGGTCTAATAGGGCAGATATGGCAGTTGGAGGATTACCTGACCAAACGCTCCAACACGACGATGATGTCCTGAAATGCGCTCCCACGCATCGGATTCTGTTAATATACACACGAACACATCACCAAAAGTGTTTTTAAGTCCTAGATAGGTCTAATAGGGCAGATATGGCAGTTGGAGGATTACCTGACAATTACCTGACCAAACGCTCCAACACGACGATGCTAGCTATACAAAAGTAGCAAAAAATTCAGATGTCCTTAAATGCGCTCCCACGCATCGGATTCTGTTAATACACACACGAACACATCACCAAAAGTGTTTTTAAGTCCTAGATAGGTCTAATAGGGCAGATATGGCAGTTGGAGGATTACCTGACAATTACCTGACCAAACGCTCCAACACGACGATGCTAGCTATACAAAAGTAGCAAAAAATTCAGATGTCCTTAAATGCGCTCCCACGCATCGGATTCTGTTAATACACACACGAACACATCACCAAAAGTGTTTTTAAGTCCTAGATAGGTCTAATAGGGCAGATATGGCAGTTGGAGGATTACCTGACCAAACGCTCCAACACAGATGTCCTGAAATGCGCTCCCACGCATCGGATTCTGTTAATATACACACGAACACATCACCAAAAGTGTTTTTAAGTCCTAGATAGGTCTAATAGGGCAGATATGGCAGTTGGAGGATTACCTGACCAAACGCTCCAACACGACGATGCTAGCTATACAAAAGTAGCAAGAAATTCAGATGTCCTGAAATGCGCTCCCACGCATCGGATTCTGTTAATATACACACGAACACATCACCAAAAGTGTTTTTAAGTCCTAGATAGTTCTAATAGGGCAGATATGGCAGTTGGAGGATTACCTGACCAAACGCTCCAACACGACGATGCTAGCTATACAAAAGTAGCAAAAAATTCAGATGTCCTGAAATGCGCTCCCACGCATCGGATTCTGTTAATATACACACGAACACATCACCAAAAGTGTTTTTAAGTCCTAGATAGGTCTAATAGGGCAGATATGGCAGTTGGAGGATTACCTGACCAAACGCTCCAACACGACGATGCTAGCTATACAAAAGTAGCAAAAAATTCAGATGTCCTGAAATGCGCTCCCACGCATCGGATTCTGTTAATACACACACGAACACATCACCAAAAGTGTTTTTAAGTCCTAGATAGGTCTAATAGGGCAGATATGGCAGTTGGAGGATTACCTGACCAAACGCTCCAACACGACGATGCTAGCTATACAAAAGTAGCAAAAAATTCAGATGTCCTGAAATGCGCTCCCACGCATCGGATTCTGTTAATACACACACGAACACATCACCAAAAGTGTTTTTAAGTCCTAGATAGGTCTAATAGGGCAGATATGGCAGTTGGAGGATTACCTGACCAAACGCTCCAACACGACGATGCTAGCTATACAAAAGTAGCAAAAAATTCAGATGTCCTGAAATGCGCTCCCACGCATCGGATTCTGTTAATATACACACGAACACATCACCAAAAGTGTTTTTAAGTCCTAGATAGGTCTAATAGGGCAGATATGGCAGTTGGAGGATTACCTGACCAAACGCTCCAACACGACGATGCTAGCTATACAAAACTAGCAAAAAATTCAGATGTCCTTAAATGCGCTCCCACGCATCGGATTCTGTTAATACACACACGAACACATCACCAAAAGTGTTTTTAAGTCCTAGATAGGTCTAATAGGGCAGATATGGCAGTTGGAGGATTACCTGACCAAACGCTCCAACACGACGATGCTAGCTATACAAAAGTAGCAAAAAATTCAGATGTCCTGAAATGCGCTCCCACGCATCGGATTCTGTTAATATACACACGAACACATCACCAAAAGTGTTTTTAAGTCCTAGATAGTTCTAATAGGGCAGATATGGCAGTTGGAGGATTACCTGACCAAACGCTCCAACACGACGATGCTAGCTATACAAAAGTAGCAAAAAATTCAGATGTCCTGAAATGCGCTCCCACGCATCGGATTCTGTTAATATACACACGAACACATCACCAAAAGTGTTTTTAAGTCCTAGATAGGTCTAATAGGGCAGATATGGCAGTTGGAGGATTACCTGACCAAACGCTCCAACACGACGATGCTAGCTATACAAAAGTAGCAAAAAATTCAGATGTCCTGAAATGCGCTCCCACGCATCGGATTCTGTTAATACACACACGAACACATCACCAAAAGTGTTTTTAAGTCCTAGATAGGTCTAATAGGGCAGATATGGCAGTTGGAGGATTACCTGACCAAACGCTCCAACACGACGATGCTAGCTATACAAAAGTAGCAAAAAATTCAGATGTCCTGAAATGCGCTCCCACGCATCGGATTCTGTTAATATACACACGAACACATCACCAAAAGTGTTTTTAAGTCCTAGATAGGTCTAATAGGGCAGATATGGCAGTTGGAGGATTACCTGACCAAACGCTCCAACACGACGATGCTAGCTATACAAAAGTAGCAAAAAATTCAGATGTCCTGAAATGCGCTCCCACGCATCGGATTCTGTTAATACACACACGAACACATCACCAAAAGTGTTTTTAAGTCCTAGATAGGTCTAATAGGGCAGATATGGCAGTTGGAGGATTACCTGACCAAACGCTCCAACACGACGATGCTAGCTATACAAAACTAGCAAAAAATTCAGATGTCCTTAAATGCGCTCCCACGCATCGGATTCTGTTAATACACACACGAACACATCACCAAAAGTGTTTTTAAGTCCTAGATAGGTCTAATAGGGCAGATATGGCAGTTGGAGGATTACCTGACCAAACGCTCCAACACGACGATGCTAGCTATACAAAAGTAGCATAAAATTCAGATGTCCTGAAATGCGCTCCCACGCATCGGATTCTGTTAATACACACACGAACACATCACCAAAAGTGTTTTTAAGTCCTAGATAGGTCTAATAGGGCAGATATGGCAGTTGGAGGATTACCTGACCAAACGCTCCAACACGACGATGCTAGCTATACAAAAGTAGCAAAAAATTCAGATGTCCTGAAATGCGCTCCCACGCATCGGATTCTGTTAATACACACACGAACACATCACCAAAAGTGTTTTTAAGTCCTAGATAGGTCTAATAGGGCAGATATGGCAGTTGGAGGATTACCTGACCAAACGCTCCAACACGACGATGCTAGCTATACAAAAGTAGCAAAAAATTCAGATGTCCTGAAATGCGCTCCCACGCATCGGATTCTGTTAATATACACACGAACACATCACCAAAAGTGTTTTTAAGTCCTAGATAGGTCTAATAGGGCAGATATGGCAGTTGGAGGATTACCTGACCAAACGCTCCAACACGACGATGCTAGCTATACAAAACTAGCAAAAAATTCAGATGTCCTTAAATGCGCTCCCACGCATCGGATTCTGTTAATACACACACGAACACATCACCAAAAGTGTTTTTAAGTCCTAGATAGGTCTAATAGGGCAGATATGGCAGTTGGAGGATTACCTGACCAAACGCTCCAACACGACGATGCTAGCTATACAAAAGTAGCATAAAATTCAGATGTCCTGAAATGCGCTCCCACGCATCGGATTCTGTTAATACACACACGAACACATCACCAAAAGTGTTTTTAAGTCCTAGATAGGTCTAATAGGGCAGATATGGCAGTTGGAGGATTACCTGACCAAACGCTCCAACACGACGATGCTGCTATACAAAAGTAGCAAAAAATTCAGATGTCCTTAAATGCGCTCCCACGCATCGGATTCTGTTAATACACACACGAACACATCACCAAAAGTGTTTTTAAGTCCTAGATAGGTCTAATAGGGCAGATATGGCAGTTGGAGGATTACCTGACCAAACGCTCCAACACGACGATGCTAGCTATACAAAAGTAGCAAAAAATTCAGATGTCCTTAAATGCGCTCCCACGCATCGGATTCTGTTAATATACACACGAACACATCACCAAAAGTGTTTTTAAGTCCTAGATAGGTCTAATAGGGCAGATATGGCAGTTGGAGGATTACCTGACCAAACGCTCCAACACGACGATGCTAGCTGTACAAAAGTAGCAAAAAATTCAGATGTCCTGAAATGCGCCCCCACGCATCGGATTCTGTTAATACACACACGAACACATCACCAAAAGTGTTTTTAAGTCCTAGATAGGTCTAATAGGGCAGATATGGCAGTTGGAGGATTACCTGACCAAACGCTCCAACACGACGATGCTAGCTATACAAAGTAGCAAAAAATTCAGATGTCCTAAATGCGCTCCCACGCATCGGATTCTGTTAATATACACACGAACACATCACCAAAAGTGTTTTTAAGTCCTAGATAGGTCTAATAGGGCAGATATGGCAGTTGGAGGATTACCTGACCAAACGCTCCAACACGACGATGCTAGCTATACAAAAGTAGCAAAAAATTCAGATGTCCTTAAATGCGCTCCCACGCATCGGATTCTGGTAATACACACACGAACACATCACCAAAAGTGTTTTTAAGTCCTAGATAGGTCTAATAGGGCAGATATGGCAGTTGAGGATTACCTGACCAAACGCTCCAACACGACGATGCTAGCTATACAAAACTAGCAAAAAATTCAGATGTCCTTAAATGCGCTCCCACGCATCGGATTCTGTTAATACACACACGAACACATCACCAAAAGTGTTTTTAAGTCCTAGATAGGTCTAATAGGGCAGATATGGCAGTTGGAGGATTACCTGACCAAACGCTCCAACACGACGATGCTAGCTATACAAAAGTAGCAAAAAATTCAGATGTCCATAAATGCGCTCCACGCATCGGATTCTGTTAATATACACACGAACACATCACCAAAAGTGTTTTTAAGTCCTAGATAGGTCTAATAGGGCAGATATGGCAGTTGGAGGATTACCTGACCAAACGCTCCAACACGACGATGCTAGCTATACAAAAGTAGCAAAAAATTCAGATGTCCTTAAATGCGCTCCCACGCATCGGATTCTGTTAATATACACACGAACACATCACCAAAAGTGTTTTTAAGTCCTAGATAGGTCTAATAGGGCAGATATGGCAGTTGGAGGATTACCTGACAATTACCTGACCAAACGCTCCAACACGACGATGCTAGCTATACGCTTCGGATTCTGTTAATACACACACGAACACATCACCAAAAGTGTTTTTAAGTCCTAGATAGGTCTAATAGGACAGATATGGCAGTTGGAGGATTACCTGACCAAACGCTCCAACACGACGATGCTAGCTATACAAAAGTAGCAAAAATTCAGATGTCCTTAAATGCGCTCCCCACGCATCGGATTCTGTTAATACACACACGAACACATCACCAAAAGTGTTTTTAAGTCCTAGATAGGTCTAATAGGGCAGATATGGCAGTTGGAGGATTACCTGACCAAACGCTCCAACACGACGATGCTAGCTATACAAAAGTAGCAAAAAATTCAGATGTCCTTAAATGCGCTCCCACGCATCGGATTCTGTTAATATACACACGAACACATCACCAAAAGTGTTTTTAAGTCCTAGATAGGTCTAATAGGGCAGATATGGCAGTTGGAGGATTACCTGACCAAACGCTCCAACACGACGATGCTAGCTATACAAAAGTAGCAAAAAATCAGATGTCCTGAAATGCGCTCCCACGCATCGGATTCTGTTAATACACACACGAACACATCACCAAAAGTGTTTTTAAGTCCTAGATAGGTCTAATAGGGCAGATATGGCAGTTGGAGGATTACCTGACCAAACGCTCCAACACGACGATGCTAGCTATACAAAACTAGCAAAAAATTCAGATGTCCTTAAATGCGCTCCCACGCATCGGATTCTGTTAATACACACACGAACACATCACCAAAAGTGTTTTTAAGTCCTAGATAGGTCTAATAGGGCAGATATGGCAGTTGGAGGATTACCTGACCAAACGCTCCAACACGACGATGCTAGCTATACAAAAGTAGCATAAAATTCAGATGTCCTGAAATGCGCTCCCACGCATCGGATTCTGTTAATACACACACGAACACATCACCAAAAGTGTTTTTAAGTCCTAGATAGGTCTAATAGGGCAGATATGGCAGTTGGAGGATTACCTGACCAAACGCTCCAACACGACGATGCTAGCTATACAAAAGTAGCAAAAAATTCAGATGTCCTTAAATGCGCTCCCACGCATCGGATTCTGTTAATACACACACGAACACATCACCAAAAGTGTTTTTAAGTCCTAGATAGGTCTAATAGGGCAGATATGGCAGTTGGAGGATTACCTGACCAAACGCTCCAACACGACGATGCTAGCTATACAAAAGTAGCAAAAAATTCAGATGTCCTTAAATGCGCTCCCACGCATCGGATTCTGTTAATATACACACGAACACATCACCAAAAGTGTTTTTAAGTCCTAGATAGGTCTAATAGGGCAGATATGGCAGTTGGAGGATTACCTGACCAAACGCTCCAACACGACGATGCTAGCTATACAAAAGTAGCAAAAAATTCAGATGTCCTGAAATGCGCTCCCACGCATCGGATTCTGTTAATACACACACGAACACATCACCAAAAGTGTTTTTAAGTCCTAGATAGGTCTAATAGGGCAGATATGGCAGTTGGAGGATTACCTGACCAAACGCTCCAACACGACGATGCTAGCTATACAAAAGTAGCAAAAAATTCAGATGTCCTTAAATGCGCTCCCACGCATCGGATTCTGTTAATACACACACGAACACATCACCAAAAGTGTTTTTAAGTCCTAGATAGGTCTAATAGGGCAGATATGGCAGTTGGAGGATTACCTGACCAAACGCTCCAACACGACGATGCTAGCTATACAAAAGTAGCAAAAAATTCAGATGTCCTGAAATGCGCTCCAACGCATCGGATTCTGTTAATACACACACGAACACATCACCAAAAGTGTTTTTAAGTCCTAGATAGGTCTAATAGGGCAGATATGGCAGTTGGAGGATTACCTGACAATTACCTGACCAACGCTCCAACACGACGATGCTAGCTATACAAAAGTAGCAAAAATTCAGATGTCCTTAAATGCGCTCCCACGCATCGGATTCTGTTAATACACACACGAACACATCACCAAAAGTGTTTTTAAGTCCTAGATAGGTCTAATAGGGCAGATATGGCAGTTGGAGGATTACCTGACCAAACGCTCCAACACGACGATGCTAGCTATACAAAGTAGCAAAAAATTCAGATGTCCTGAAAATGCGCTCCAACGCATCGGATTCTGTTAATACACACACGAACACATCACCAAAAGTGTTTTTAAGTCCTAGATAGGTCCTAATAGGGCAGATATGGCAGTTGGAGGATTACCTGACAATTACCTGACCAAACGCTCCAACACGACGATGCTAGCTATACAAAAGTAGCAAAAAATTCAGATGTCCTGAAATGCGCTCCCACGCATCGGATTCTGGTAATACACACACGAACACATCACCAAAAGTGTTTTTAAGTCCTAGATAGGTCTAATAGGGCAGATATGGCAGTTGGAGGATTACTGACCAAACGCTCCAACACGACGATGCTAGCTATACAAAACTAGCAAAAAATTCAGATGTCCTGAAATGCGCTCCCACGCATCGGATTCTGGTAATACACACACGAACACATCACCAAAAGTGTTTTTAAGTCCTAGATAGGTCTAATAGGGCAGATATGGCAGTTGGAGGATACCTGACCAAACGCTCCAACACGACGATGCTAGCTATACAAAAGTAGCAAAAAATTCAGATGTCCTGAAATGCGCTCCACGCATCGGATTCTGGTAATACACACACGAACACATCACCAAAAGTGTTTTTAAGTCCTAGATAGGTCTAATAGGACAGATATGGCAGTTGGAGGATTACCTGACCAAACGCTCCAACACGACGATGCTAGCTATACAAAAGTAGCAAAAAATTCAGATGTCCTGAAATGCGCTCCCACGCATCGGATTCTGTTAATATACACACGAACACATCACCAAAAGTGTTTTTAAGTCCTAGATAGGTCTAATAGGGCAGATATGGCAGTTGGAGGATTACCTGACCAAACGCTCCAACACGACGATGCTAGCTATACAAAAGTAGCAACAAAATTCAGATGTCCTGAAATGCGCTCCCACGCATCGGATTCTGTTAATACACACACGAACACATCACCAAAAGTGTTTTTAAGTCCTAGATAGGTCTAATAGGGCAGATATGGCAGTTGGAGGATTACCTGACCAAACGCTCCAACACGACGATGCTAGCTATACAAAAGTAGCAAAAAATTCAGATGTCCTGAAATGCGCTCCCACGCATCGGATTCTGTTAATACACACACGAACACATCACCAAAAGTGTTTTTAAGTCCTAGATAGGTCTAATTAGGGCAGATATGGCAGTTGGAGGATTACCTGACCAAACGCTCCAACACGACGATGCTAGCTATACAAAAGTAGCAAAAAATTCAGATGTCCTTAAATGCGCTCCCACGCATCGGATTCTGTTAATACACACACGAACACATCACCAAAAGTGTTTTTAAGTCCTAGATAGGTCTAATAGGGCAGATATGGCAGTTGGAGGATTACCTGACCAAACGCTCCAACACGACGATGCTAGCTATACAAAAGTAGCAAAAAATCAGATGTCCTTAAATGCGCTCCCACGCATCGGATTCTGTTAATACACACACGAACACATCACCAAAAGTGTTTTTAAGTCCTAGATAGGTCTAATTATGGCAGATATGGCAGTTTGGAGGATTACCTGACCAAACGCTCCAACACGACGATGCTAGCTATACAAAAGTAGCAAAAAATTCAGATGTCCTGAAATGCGCTCCCACGCATCGGATTCTGTTAATACACACACGAACACATCACCAAAAGTGTTTTTAAAGTCCTAGATAGGTCTAATAGGG